>VYXG01007384.1:838479-913899 GCA_013397235.1 Lanius ludovicianus
CTGGGCACAGCTGGGCACAGCCACAACTGGGAACAGGCACAACTGGGCACAGGCACAACTGGGCACAGCCACAACTGGGCACAGCCACAGCTGGGCACAGGCACAGCTGGGCACAGCCACAGCTGGGCACAGGCACAGCTGGGCACAGGCACAGCTGGGCACAGGCACAACTGGGCACAGCTGGGCACAGCCACAACTGGGAACAGGCACAGCTGGGCACAGGCACAACTGGGCACAGGCACAACTGGGCACAGCCAGAGCTGGGCACAGGCACAGCTGGGCACAGGCACAGCTGGGCACAGGCACAACTGGGCACATCCACAGCTGGGCACAGCCACGGCTGGGCACAGCCACAACTGGGCACAGGCACAGCTGGGCACAGCCACGGCTGCAGCCCTGACCTTGGCACCTCCCAGGAGCAGCTGGGCATGGCTGAGCTGGGACCCACAGCTGCTTGTGCCAGACCCCACACAAACCCCACAGCTCTGCCCCAGAGCCTGCGCCGTTCATTCCATGGCAGTTCACTGACAACTGGTCAGGAACAGCATCATTTTAAAAGGCCATTGTGTGTAGAGGATAAATAATGCATTGTTCATTTCTGAGTTTTTCTGAAGATACTCAGTGCTTTCTGGTGATTTTTTGAAACTCTTCCCTTTTTTGATTTTTCTTTCTAACCAAGAGTCCTCATCAACAAAAAGCCCCAAACCTCAATAACACCCATTGGCTGCCTCCAAGCTCCACACACACCCACTTGCTGATTCAGTCTGCTTGATCCACATTGCCAAAAAAGTAAAAACAAGAATACTTACACTAGTCAGTGATGTGCCTGCTGGCAAAGCCACGTCCTGGGTGGCCACTTTTGGCAGCAGGAGCTGAGCTGGAGCACAAAGTGCTTTTCCAGAAGTCCTGCACTGTCACACCATTCCCCAGGCTGGCAGGGCTGGGTTGGAGGCTGTGAAGGCATCCATGGGCTGTTAACCTTTTCAGACCACTGCAGAACAGATGGTCCCAGATTAGCTGGTGAAGAGCTGTTAATGTAACTATCCATCAATGCCTTTAATTACAGTTTGCTTGTTTTCAAAATAGCCCATATTGATTTTCTTTTTTTTTTAAAGCAGAACATAAAATAAACTGCTCTGTAAACACCAAATAGACTTACAAACACAAATAGACCCAGCCAGTGTTGTTGTTTCTCATCCTGTGAAAGCTCCATGTGGGCGTATCTGTATAAAATTATCAAAAATATACTGTAAATATAAGTGATCTTAAGGGGTGTCAAAGGTTCCTTTGGACCCTCTCCACTGAGAACAACGTTTTAATCACCTGTTCCCAGAGTCCATAAATTATGCACTGTGTAAAAAATTCTATTACAAAAAATCTTCCTGCCTAGAAAATGTAATTTCAATAAAATGCATCATTTTCTGCTTTGGGAAAGAATAGACATATTTCCATAAAAACCTTATGGATGAAAAATTACCTCTGCCTTTATGAAGTTAGGATATCAGTTTGGTAAACTCTCTGAGGATATTACAGTGAAAGCCATTTCATTTTTATTTTAATTACAGTGAATTACTTGTTATATGAAAAAAGTCTTCCACAGATAACACATTCACATACCAAACTTTCTTCCTGCAGGAGCCCATTGATAGCCAATCCAACTTAATTAAGTCCAAGCCATTTTAGGAGCATGTTGCCTGTGCAGCCAATTCCCTCAGTCACACCTGCATTTCTAGAGATGAAGTGACACTTCTTCTCACTGCTCCCAGGTAAAAACAGGTGGAAAGATGAATTACAAAGCCCTGGTTTTAATTTTTTCTGTTTTAATGCCACAAATCCAGATTCTTAAGACATTGCATGGGTTTTTCTAACAAAGGCACTCTGGAATAAGCTGCAAATTAAAGCATTAAAAAGTTACTGAAAATGCACACATCCTTGGGAAGATTTATATGCATGAATAAACTAACTGAACCTGTAGCTGTAAAGCATTTTATTTTTATCTGCAAGGAAAGGTTATGTTTGGTGTAATAATTTTCTTTAATGTATGATGGTTTAATTCTTACAAATAAGGGTTTCTATTTTTAGAGAAGAAAACTCTACAGGAACTCTTTGCCACAGCAAACTCCTGAAAACTGTCTGTGTTTTAAGAGAAAGGTTTACCTTTGCAAGGTGAACAATGACAAAAAAGAAGTCATTTTGGGATCTGTGCCATTTTCTTTCACTGATTACCTGGAATGCCAGCAGACACCAAGGTTTTACTCCCATGAAGGTAAACACTGGTACATGAAATCATGAAAAGTGCACCATGGCAAGCTCTGGCAACTCTGCTGTGCATAAGGTGCATTTATCTGCTTCTGACCACATGACACGAGCCTCAAAATCATGGGCTAAAATTAACAGTGAAGTAAAAACTACTTTTCATGTCTTTCTTCATGTCACTGTCGTTCCCCCAAAGTCTTTGTTCCAAAAAGGAACTATTTTGTTTGGTTTTTCACATTGAGAATTCAAAGAGTGTTTTATTAATGTTTATCATTAATAAAGGCAACAAAAGTGCAAGGAAGGTGGAAGGGAAGTGAGGAAAGAGAATGGTAAAAACTAGTCCATGGTATTCCTCCTGAATTATTTGGGATGTCAAAATGGCAGGAAAACCTGTAGGTATTTTGCCTCAGGGTCTACCCTTGGCAAGGTTCAGTGAAAGCAGGAGGGGAGAAAAGTAATGCAAGTGATGGTAAGAGAGAAAAGGCAAAAAAGCCCCCCCAGATGCTCTGTGTGTAGGCACACAGTCCTGTGTTTGTACACACACACGTGTCCAAGTGTGTGCTCACACACGTCCTGTCATGTGCCAAACAGAGCTGAACAAAACAGGAGACTTTCTAAATCCGTGCTCAGTGTGGCTTAGCAGTATAAATAACATTTCAAAATAGTGAATGTTTAATAGGCATTTTGAACCCAGTGCAGATATACATGGCCAGGACCTGACCTGCCAGGCTGAATTAATAATGGATCAGCCCGTCCCCAGGTCTCCTCCTGTCACAGCCCCTGAACCTTTCCTTCAATGACTGCTCAAACCCAGTTGTAATTCATTCTGGTGCCTGGAAATTGCTCGACATTTTTGAGGCATTAAAGCTATTCTTTGATTAGTTATTAGGGTGTATCTTTATCTACTTTAGAGTAGTATTTGAAATGAGGGTTCTCTGACAGGCCGTGGTGTCATTCCCAGAAAGGTCAGCACTTCCCTCCTGACCCCGGACAGCAAAGGCTGAAGGTCAGAGCTGCCCAGTGGCACATTTTATCCTCTGTGTGCAGTGAATTGATGGGTTTGGTCCAGAGCTTCAGTGGATAAATATCCACATCCCAAACTGTCACCAGAACTGGTGTTATAATGTCATTCTCAGCACAAGGTCAGGGGGTGAGCTGGCAGAGAGACTAAATTGTGTTTGCAAACCTAGAAGGCAAGACAAAAACACACTGACTGTGGCCTACAAAAAACCCACCCCCTTCCTCCAGCTGATTCAGGGCTGGTGCTCCAAGATTCTTGACAATCTAAACCCACTTTCCAAAAGAATATACCACTGGGAGGATTTCTAAGACAGTGAACCGTTGATAAAATGCAACATTAATTAGCAGCTATGAAACTTACAGATCCAAGTAACAAATAACATTTAGGCTGTTGCAATCTCCTCAATCAGACTGTTCTTTATAAAATCAACCAATTGAAATTTGCAAATGGAACAGCTGATCTGGTCTTACCTTTCTCCAACCTCCTGACAGCAAAGGTTCAACCTTTGCTCTGTAATGTCCAAATAACTGCAAACATTCCAGTGACACCATTTTCACTGATTCTTGTCTTAAAATATTTTTCTTTACACTTTTTTTAGATGTTTTTCTTTAGAATTACCCAAATTTGAGCTTGGAAAATTTGTTAAAAACCATATATGGTCACTTTTTGAACACTTAAGAGTTCTCTTCTGCTCCACTTTCTGCTTTTTGAACGCTATGGGGAAGAAATTATCTGTCTCAGCCCCTTCTCAAAGTTTTTCTGGTTTCCAAAGGAGTTGTGCAAGGTTTGTATAATGCATTTTCAGACCAGCACTGTATCACAGTAGCACTAATATACAGTAAATCATGCTTAAGAGAACATTTTATTCTAGCATTTGCTCCTTGTGCCCAGCTCACCCACAAGGTGCAATTCCATCCACGTGCCTGATTTTGGATGGATTTTTTTTTTCTGGACAAAGGTTCAAAGAATTACAGTCCTGTACAGAGTTCCTGCCCACTTATACAGAGAATTGAATGCCTGTGTTGTTTCTGCTGAGAGCCAAAGCTGTGGCAGTCAGAGGACAAGAGGGCAGTGAGGTTTGTGCCCCTGAGAAGGAGGGTCTCCTGATTTTTTACATTCTGTCAACTTAGGGCTCTTCTGCTGGGAGTTAATTCTGCACAAATGAGAGCTCCTCAGTGGAAAGCCTGTTTGACACCAGGGGAAACTAAAGACAATTGAACAGTGGCTGAATACAGTTTAACACAACTCTGCCCCTGGTGCTGTTTCTGCTCAGGGCACAACGAGCTGTGCCTTGCCCACCCCAGGCTGGGATAGAAGGGGGCTTCAGACAGGGGGGGTGTCTGTAATTCCTCTGAAACTGGGATAATCCAACAGTGGGAAACAACCCTCAGTCCTGGTGCTGGGCTTGCTCTCCTAAATGCAGTTAAAGGATCCACATAAAACACCTGCTCCAGACTGAAGGAATTCTGTTTAAAAAGGCAGGTAGGCAGGAAAAGACACCAACTCCTCTTCCTGCCACATGGAAAAAAGCAAAATAAACCCCAAATATAAGTATTTTTGGGGGGAAGGCACTGATCTTGAAGAGAGAAGGGGTTTCCAGTATGAGTGAGCTCCAGAAGACGAGTGAACTTAACCAGTTCATAAATATCATGGCAACCATTTGCACTAATAATCAATAGAATTAATTAAATAATTGCAAAGCTCTTCCACTCAAGTCCTTACAGCCTATAAAAGAGAGCTATTCAGGTTGTTTACTGACTGAAATACAAAGATAAACAGACATATTAAAATGTATAACCAAGCTGTCCTTTGTAGGGACTGAGTTTATTTTAACAGTGTCAATAAACATCTGCTTCCATGGGTTCAGCAGTAACAAATGTTCACCAGGAGGTGCATTTTAGAAACAAGAACCAGAGAAAAACTCTATAAACACAAATGGGAAGTTAGATGTGGAGTGAAAATTGAACCTCTCAGGAATTTCCCTTTAATTTCTATAATTTAATAATTTTGGGAAAAGCACTACTTTTGGTTTTGTCATAGGTCAGAAATCCAGTTTTATAGAAGATTTGAAAGGTAACCAATTTACTTATTAAAAATATAGGAAACATGAATGTCAGCATTACTGCATTATTAAAATTTAATTTTAAAATATGATTTATAGGACGAAAACTTCTCTTTCTTAATCATGCTCACTGCCATGGAACAGCTTTAGTAAAGTATATTAGATAATTTTACTTTCCTATTAAGAAATTAATTCCGAGTATTAAAAATTGCTTGATATATTATACATATATCTCATTTTATAGATGGATATATATATATGTATTCTTAATATAAATATTTTTTTTCCCCTAGAGCCTGGCCACAGACTTTCTACAGGAGGACCACAGAAGAGAGGGCAGCATGGGTGAGAAATGTCAGCCCAGTGGTAGGAAAGGAGCAAAGGAAAAGGGAAATACACAGATTAAGCCACCTTTTCATAGGATCCTAAAATCACAATTTTTGAGGCTGACCCTTGCCAGGAAGAGACTGGCTGGAGTCTAAATCCAGAGTCCCACAGCTCAGTTCAGGTGGGGATGAATGAACCAGAGCTCTTCATTGCAATCATTTCTTCTGAGCAGGGACGTTGTTCCTTCCTCAACGAAAACCCATTTTTAATAGCAGTGCTTAATTTATTGCCAAATTAAGCAGGCAGGATTTTCAAATAAGGAAAGGACAAAAAGCATGTAATTCAAATGCAGCAGAGCTGTTCTCTTATTAAGATTGGTCTCTCTCCACTTTCAAATAAAAGCCAGGGCACAGTCAGACCTGACAACCAACATTATCTGACCTCTAGATGTGTTTATGAATATGTGACAGATTTATTTTTAAAGAGATAGGCTAAGATGTTTCAGATAAGTCACTCTGAATCAACTCCCCACCGTGATTAAATATTACTGATAAGTGTCAGCTACCACAGTAAGCCCACTAAGAAAAGGCAAAACATAAATTTCTCCCTCTAAAGTGCAACAGTCTGGGCTTTTTTAAAAGTCACCTGTACAAGAGCAGAGGACAAATATTTGACAAATAGGGATGTCACTGGACCCTTACAATATAATTCTACAATCACCTTAATTGTCATGAAAAATGCAGTGAGATGAACACTGATATGAGCATTACTAAAACTCTGATCACTAATATTCCCAGGAACAGTGTTCATTTTACATGCTAATTGAGTAGATAAAGAGAATTAATATCCCTGAGGGGGAAAAAGAGGTTGTCTGAGGTATGATGTGCCCCTCAGCCTGCAGTCAGATGTGACTGTGGATGTGCTGTGGTTCCATAAGCTGCCAGACACACTCACTCCCTGCTTGGGGTAGAGCTTGGCTTTTTCCTTTTTAATTTTAAAGGGTTTATGTGTAGAGTGAAGCCCAGTGTGATGGGTTGTTCCAAGGAGTGTAATGCTTTATTAATATAAATAGCACTTTCATTAGGGTATTATGGCAAGGGGGTACAATTAGAGGTGGGATAATTAACGTGGAACATGCAAATCTTTACTTTCAGGGAATGCTTAATATAGGACACTGTGGAATGTTGCCTGACTACAGTAATACCTCAGTGCTCTCCTTTAATCCTCATCACTGAAAAAGGAATTTATTCCTGCAGGTAATTCAAATCAAACTGCAAATTCTGCAGTGAAAAAAATCCCACCACAAACACACGGGGGAAAAAATACAACAAGGAAACAAGGAAACAAGCCAACTGGCAATTTATAGCCTTCCTTAAGCAGAAAAGAAAAACAAAGCCAGCTACTTGTTTTCTCTTTAATAAATAGAAGTCTACTAATAAACTTATTGATAGACAGATATTCTGGCAACAGATTGTCAAAAACACGTCACCAGGCCACACACTTAACCCCCACTCACTGACAAGCTGTCTGCAAAGTTAATCTAAGAACCTGTAAAATAGTCCAGGTTTGGAGTACAAATATTTTAGTGATGAAGTAAATTCAGAACAAGTTAAGTGTTATTATTTGCATTTTTAAATGCATACAATTGTTAAGTATACAAAGACCTTAATTTAACTTCAATATTAAGAGATATTTGTTATCTCTAATGACAGAAAACATGTATTCACAGCTCCCTGAGCAAAAAATACAGTCACAAATCCCATAGCAAGTGCTGCTTCACGTGCTGCTTTTGGAGCAGAAATGGACATCTGCTCCTCCGTGCCAAATGCTGAAGTGCTCAGTGGGAGTTTAATGGTTGAATTTTATTTTGGGGGGAAGATTTTGCACTGGTTACTTATCACCAGGCTTGATATTTACCTAAATCCTTTCCGAGAACTTGTTCCATCACCAGGCTTCACATTCTGCAGGCACCACATGGGATAAAGAAGTTCTTAATTATTTAAGAGTCAGATTCTGTTTCTTCTGCTCCTCCTAAATTCTTCCTCTGTTCCAGCAGTGATCAGGAAGAAGGGGAAGACCTTTGTTAAGCAAACCATGTCCTGCTGCAGCAGTAATTGCCTTTTGGTTGTAGCAGCTGTTGAGTCGTGTTAACACCTCCTTAAGGATGCTGGGAGACACTCAACCCCGAGCAACCTGCTCTGTCTAACCCTCTTTGAGCAGGGGTTTGGACTGGGTGTTCTCAAGAGGTTCCTGAGAATGGTGTTTTCTTTTCAGGTGCTTTACTTTCATTTATGTTTATTGCTAGAAAGCCTGAGATGTGAAATGCAAGTTGCACTTGAGAAAGATCTTTCTCCCCCCTCTTGTTCCCAGATGATGGAGCACTAAAGCAAGTGGAGCAGAGGGTGTGTGGTCACTGTGGAAAGGAACCAGCTAGAAACTTCCCTTTATCTCTAGGGGGTGTGTCTCTGGTTTACAAGCTACTCTGGATCCCTGCTGGTATTTCCTGTGTGATTTTGCTGCCTTATCCAAGAGGACACTGCTGCCTCAGAGCTGGCTCAAAGCTCCAGTAGAGACTCAGCTGCATTAAGAAGGAAACCTGGCAGGAGGAGCAGGAGGAAGGTATTCTGCTTGGAAGAGGAAATATTTGCAAGACACGCACTGGTAGGAGATGAGTATCAGACACAAGGAGGTCAGCAGATAGGATAGACACAAGGAAAAAATAAAATATGTATTATATATTAACTGCAGAATTCACATATTAAATTGAGAAATACACAGGATGTTCTCCCATATCTAAAATTCCAAGAGTTAATATAAATGGACAAATATATAATAGAACAGGACATAGAATGTCCTAAGCAATGTGTCTGCTCTACACTGAACTGAAATATGTCGATGCACAGGCTTACACATCCCTTAGGCCAAAGACTCTTTCAAATGCAATTTTTGGTAGCTAAAGCAACATTTGCCTACAGCACCTGTCAAGCATCCATTGAGAGCTGAGCCCTGTGATTTCTCAGTACACATCAGCCCGGGCTCCTGTCAGGATCTGGTGGTGACCTGATGCTGAGTGCTGCAGCAGGGCTGTGCTCCAGTTTTGTTCAGGGAACAGACACTTTGCTCAGAAGATCTTGGCCACGATGAAAGGAAAGGCAAAGCCAAATCCTTGCCCAGGAGGAGGAGACAGACCTTTCACACAGGCTCAGGAATTCCAGCAGCTCATGGCACTTCCTGGGCTCAACGACGTTTCTTCTCCTCCACTCTGAGTCAGGATCAGCCAATTCCTCAGAGCAAGCTCAGAGTCTGTCTTGGGTGGTTTAATTTTCCCTCTCCAGCCACAATCAGGCAGAGTTTTCCTGTTAGATGGAGCACAAGAGGCCCAAGCTGCCAGCTGCAGTGGAGCTGGCCCCTTCTGGCTGGAGAAATCCTCTTTTCCTGCCTTCCCTGCACCACCCAGGGTCACATTTGGCACAGCAAGGCCACCAGGTGAGCTGCAGTGCTCCAGAGGGCTTTGAAGACCTCCTTGGGATGGCTCTTCCAGCTGCAAATGATGCCCCTCACCTAATGCAAAGTGCCTGCATGGAGCTCCAATGGCTTGGCAGCTCTGCCCCAGTGAGGAGGGCCAAGCAATTAACAGGCACAAAATCAGATGAAAATGGGCATGGCTGCAGGAGCCAGGACTCCCTGCATTCTCACAAAGCTTTCTTAAAAATTAAATCAAAGCTAGATTTCTAGGTAAAAGCAGGAAACTCTTTATGTCTCTTTTAAATTTACACTTCTAGTGGTAAGACACAATAATAATCATCTACCTATTTTTATTATAGATAGATGTGGAAAAGACAGAAATTTGACAGATTTACGATGTCAGAAAAGAGATCTCATAAATATATATTGGTTTGTAGTGTTCCATGTTAAAACCAGCCACAAGAATGCAGCTGCACTTCATTAACTTGCTGATAAGAACTAAAATGAGATAAGAGTAAGGAGTCCTTGGACTGCCCCCCTACCAGGTACTCCTACAACCATCAAAGACTTCCCCAAACTGCTTCTTCCCTGTCCAGTGGGGTTCTGGAATGGGAGCAGTCAGGTACTGAGGAACATGCCCACTCAGATTAGCTGAAGGGATCCTTTGTGCATTCTGCCTGGTACTTCTCCTGTTTAGTTTTCAGATTCCAAATAAAGAAAAAATTCTTTTTAAAACATGCAAATTGAACATGCATTAGAATGGAATCTACACAAAGACACCTTCCAGAATAATTAAAAAAATCAAGACAAAAATTAAATAAAGAGATGTTGCAAATTGAAATAATTAAATCAGCAAGGCTGCCCCAAAGTGAAGTTTTGTATCCCAGTCTAAGCAAGACATGCAGGGTGCTATTTCTGCTCTGATACATCAATGTAAACATAATTTCACTGAAACTGATTTAAAAGCCAGCATTTCCAAAGGAAATGTTTACCTATTTTCATAAATGTTTACTTTGCCTGAGAAGACTTCTTGTTATAAACAAACACACAAAAAGTAGTAGAAAGTAACATTAGCTCTAAGAACCAAGAGTAGCCTCAGATATAATTTTTTTCACTTAAAGACATTATTATTCCTTCTGTTACAAAAAAAAAAAAAAGGCAATTAGGAAAGTGGATATTACAACAGAAACTAAAAATAGCAAATAACTGTTTGAAAAAAAAGTCTCTTGATTTGCCAGAAAACTTGTTTTTGAAAAGCAATGCTAAAGTATTTCTTACGTGCTTCCTTCAGTCATGTTACGTGGCAAATGAAAAACAATTAAGACAAATTTGACACTTCTGTCAAAATTAACACCTTGTTCCTCTGTGTTACCTTTTGTGGTTGGCACAGGCGGGAGTTGGGACTGACTGCAGGAGGAGGAGCTGTGTTCAGCTGTAGATTTATAGGATGCATTTCAAAAAACACGAGTGAATCCAACCTCTACTACCAAACTTTATTCCCTCTTCAGCACAGTGGTTCTGTTTCTGAAGTTATGGTCAAACTCACCAGGCATTTCAAAATTATCTGGTGAATACCAAATGTCACCTACACAGATATATGGGGCAACTACACAATATAGACTGTCCTCTAAAACTTCCTTTTTGGGTGTTTTCTCCCCAGTCCTGACCAACCTGATCCCTTTCTGTCCTGCCAAGGCTGTCTTGTCCCATAAAGCCATTTGTTCCCAGAGCAGCAGCACAGGAACTCCTGGGCTGGCACCTCTGAGGAGGGGCCCCAACAGAGGAACAGTTCTCCTACTGATAATTCTGATTTTGTGAAGGGCTGTTTGAGGCAAGCTGTGTGAATACAGACAGCACAAACCAGCTGGAATCACAGAAAAATTTGAGAAGGGAGTCACAAGGACCATCAAAGTCCAGCTCCTGGCCCTGCACAGGACAGCCACACAGTCCCACTGAGTGTCTGAGGGTGCTGCCCAACACTTCCTGAGCCCTTGGGGCAGTGACCACTCCCCTGGGGAGCCTGTTCAATGCCTGACCACCCTCTGGATGAAGAATTTTTCCAAATGTCCAACCTAAACCTTCCCTGACTTATCTTGGTGATGCTCCCTCAGGTTCTGTCACTGGTCATGGAGGAGAAGAGATCAGAGCCTGCCCCTCCTCTTCCTCACACAAGCAAGTTGTAACTGCTTGGAGGGGAGAAGAGTCATTTTATCGTAATTGAATATTTAATTATGTATAAAACCTTATCAAATACAATGAGATGAAAAAAATCTTGTGTTTGCATTAGTTGGTTGACCACTGCCCCCAAGGAGTCAGACACTGGATCTGGGCTGTAGCCCCTGGTCACTCCTGGCCAGGCTGGGCTCTCAGCGCACACATTTTTGTCAGAACAGCTGTGCTGCATTTGTGTTAGAAGATATTTGTGTTCCAACAGCAACTTGAGACCACTGGGGCAGGACCTTGGTGATCCTAAATGCTTAAAGACCTGTTAAAGGCAGAAATCCCACATTTTAAACTTATGATAGTATTTATCTTTTAAAAAAGACTGGAAAACGACATCTGTATGCTGACCTGGGCTGGTGCTTCCTTTGCAGCTGCTGGTTGGGTTGCAGGGCTCTGTCAAACACTTTTCCTTTCCAGGACAAGATGACACAAACAGAAACTTGTGCTCAGTCCTCACTTAGAATTTCTTCAAAGCTGAAATACCTGGGAGGAAGGGAAGGTGATTGTGCCAGAGTGCTGCTGGTCAGCACACACTGATGGAAAGCCAAACCTGAACTTTTTGGATCAGTAAATGAGCAGGAAGTGACCAAATCAGAACAGCAGGAGCGAGAATGAGAACCTCCCACTCTGGACACAAAATACTGCAGCTTACAGCTTCATCTTGTGAGACCCTACAAAGTAACTGGAGACTATAAATTTATATTATTATCCAGGCCATGTTAATGGAGAAAGTGCCCAGACTTACAGCTCCCAAAATAAAAAGCAAAAAGGCAAACAAAAATCTAGAAAATCAGAACTGTCTCTCCAGGACCATTGTAACCCTGGAGGACCCTGGAGTTTTGGACAGTTCTTCTGTGGAATTAAAGCCTCAGAGCCCTGCTGATGAGCCTGCAGCTCCAAGAGCTGCCCAGCTCCCAGACCAGGGGTCCTCATCTCTTCCCTCACTAGGCAGTTGCCATTGAGCTAATTCAGAAGACAAGCTGAGAGCCTCAGTTTCCTTTAGTTTACCCAGTCTATTTAGCACAGCTTTGCTGAGCAGAAATCATATCCTGTTGTCTCTTCCCAGCTCACTCCTGTATCTGCTCTCTCAGAGTGTGTGATCTATGGCACAGCCCTGGCCAGCAAGTGGCAGATTAAATACAGACTGAGCAAGAGTGGAACGTGAAATTGATAAAATAAGTCTGGATTTATAAATTATACATACATTTCCCAAATTGTCATATCTCCCAATCTTCTCTCTGCTATTTGCCAGATTTTCTCCCACCAGTCACTGTCACATCACAGCTTCTCCTTTCTTTTTTATGTCCTGATTAACAGGACATCTATATTCTCCCTTGAGCTCTCTTCCTCCCAGCAAGATTATTTTCCATATCCCTACAGAGGGGCCAAGAAAGCATTTGTGAGCCTGAGATGCTTCTTTCTCAAGATACACTATGTGATCTAATAAAAGATAACACTTTTTCTTATTAATGTAGCTCCATGAGCACAATTCAAATGCTTCAATATAGGTTCAGAAAAAAATCTATATGAAAACAATTTATTCCTAGATTACTTTAAAAAAAAAATCCAATTTGAACATTTTTTCCTATATGTTAGGGGATTCTATTAATCATTTGGGGGGGATGGTTTGACTCTTCAAATATTGATAAAGACCATAGATTTTGCAATAGGAAAAAAACCAACCAAACATGGAATGATCAGATTCTCCTGGTAGTATGGATTCTTTAGTGACATTCAGGGGACTTTTGAAAACCTCTGGGCTCACATACACCATTTTCACCTCCTGCTCTATTTTACCCATCAGAGTAATGAATCTGAACAAATACAAAACCAAAGAGTGCTCATGGTGTTTTGGGATTTGGGTGGGGTTTTTACCAAGCTTTACAGCTCTAACTTCCTTCCTTCCTCTCAGTACTCAGAAAGCTCTTAGAGGCTGTGCCAGGTGTTGCAGTGTGGCTCAGCAAAGAGCCCACAGCTGCAGGGCTCTGGAATGCAGGTGGCTTTATTTGCCAAAACACAAACAACAGAGAAGCACACAATTTTATCAAGAACAAGTAGCACTGAAGCACCATATTTTCCCAAGAGAACAATGTTATGATGCTAGAAAATGGTTCATTAACACTGAATTTCCTTCAGAGCCTGAGTAGAACCAAGCCACGTGTAGCTGCTGCAAGTTTTCTTCATACTTTGTGCCCAGTTTCACAATTTTATTCAAAATCCAGGGCAGGTGCCCGCAGCTCTTTCTGGTTTTTCTCTGCAGTGGCTTCTCCAGTACATTTCCATCTTGAATAGGTGCCACTTTGTTTTCCAAAATGCCTATTTTTGTGATGTGGATATTGCACACATGAGAGACCCACAGCAGCTACATAAGCATCACTTTACATGATGGGTTGATAGGAAAAAACCCTCTTGAAAGCAGAACTGCCTTGCAGTTTTACTCTTTAATTGCACACTAGGTGTTGCTTGTGATTTTTCTTTTTCATAATGGGCTTTGGTTCTACAAGTCAAGCTTTTATCCCGAAACTGAGCAGAAGTGTTCACAATACATAAAACAAAGTGTAGAAAATATCAAAATAATCTGATTGGTTTGGGGAAGTCTCACTGGGAGAGTTTGGAGAGTTCAGTGGTTCAAGGAAAATGGTTTATTCTGCTTGTCTTACAGTAAAATGAATTTACAGGTAAAAGGCAGTGTCTGTGCACAGACTGCACAAGTACACATCAGGCTAACCCTGGAGCTCAACCTGCTTTTTCTAACACAAAACAACACACAGCACAAAGAGAAAGCAAAGTCCTTGACTAGTGCAGGGTACATTTCTCAGGTGTCTTCCCTCCCACTGTTCTGAGCTGCCAGAAGAAGGATGTGTCTCATTCTCAGACACCAAGCCTGTGTGACAGACACTGAGCTCATCCCTGTCAGCAGGGCTGTGAACGTGGTAAATCCTCTGCTGCACTGCTTCCTTTGTGGAGCTCATTGTGCATAAGAGACACAACAACCCAACCTCTGGATGTCACCTTCTATTCCAAATGTTCCTTTCTACTGCGTGGTCTAAAAGCACAGGGGTGGGAAAAGTCATTCCATGTTTCATTTGTAATAGGAATGTTTGGTTGAAGTTAATAGTAACAATGCGTTGATTACAATTTCACGTGTCCATGCTGAAATTCAATCCGTACTGCACGGTTTGACCCTGAACAATGTTTGGGTTTGGTATCTGGAAGTCAACTCAGTGGCAAAAAAAGCCCATAATTTTTGAAAAAGAAAAGGATGGGAGTATGAAGAACATTTTAAGGCATGCTGTGCATTTGTAAGGGAATGCATACGTGATGTTGGCAAACAGCACATTTGGCACCTGACTGCCGAGGAAAACTACTGTTACTTGTACTCCTTAGACTTTGTGCATTTTAAAGAGAAAGGCTGTAATTCTGTAAGGGTTTGGAGAATGTATTTAACCATTAAAGATCATTTTTTGCTGCCTGTGGAAGATAAGTTTTGAGCTTGTTTAAGACTTCAGACATTTAACGATTTTTAGTCATTAGGTGTTGCTCTTCTGCAAGCTGTTCACCTCAGCATGGCTTTTAGATTTATGAATCTTAGCAAAGCAGACCTTACCATTTCCATGGTTCATCTGTTTCCCTGCATTACTCTCATGCTAAATCAATCTCCAGATTCATAAAACAAGCCTGTAAATATTAATGCAGGCCAAAGCAGTCCCATCTCAGGTAACTATCACAGCAGAAGAAAAGTGGGGAAGCAGAAGCTTTTTGAAAGCCCTTTCTAGCAAAATTCAACTCCTGAGCAAGACAAGAGAAGACAATTCCAGTGAGAAAAAATGTAAAATAATACAGGAAAAGAATGGAGTTTGTAAGGTGATTGGAGAAAAACAGGAAAGGGGAAGGTTGAAAGTGAGGAAAAGTGCAATGGCCAAGAAGTTATGAAAGGGAAGAAGAGAATCAAGGAAGGGAGACAGAAAAGAGAAGAAAGCACACAGCAGTGACAGAAAAGAGAGTGCAGAACAAAGTGGTGGGAAGGAGAACAAACCAATGAGGTTATATTTCCTTTTCTTCAGTTTCTGGAAAAGCATCAATGAGAAAGCACACAATTAAATGAATGAATGAGTATATAAATTGGGTGAGAAATCAGTAGAGGTCAGAGGCACAGAAATTCAGATTGACCAAGGGCAAGAGGATGCCTAGGGCTGGTTCCTAATCCTGTCACCCTGAGACAGCAGCACACATTGCCCTGGATTTCTCCTTGAAAAAACCCTGCCAATCTCAGTTTCAATCTTTGACATGTATCACCCCCTAAAGTGATGATGACTGGCATCAGGTTTCTCTGGTTTCTTATGCATTGATTTTTATTAATTTCTTGAGGGTTTTTTTGGTTTCTTTAATTTTCAAATTTCTGTTTAATTAATCTTTCTTCAGGTTGTCAAGTCTCACGGGTGATTTTTGTAAGCAAATTCTCTCACCTGGGTAGATTTCTTCTGCTTTCATGGCTTTCTTGCATTTTCTCAAAGAACAGAAGGAAAGATTAAAGGGGCATTAAGCACAGGCACAAAACTGGATGCTTGTCTTTGCAGTGATTTTTTTTTTAATTAGCAATCAAGAGAAATTAAAATAAGAGTGGAAAAGAAGAGCTTCTGCCAAGATAGAGAGAGCAAGAGCCTGCACTCCTGCTTCCAGTTTCTGACATGATATGTTCAAATACCTTTCAGTTCCAGTATGTCAGCTCGTGTTTCACCAAATGATGTGGCATAATGCAACCTGACACACCAATTGTTTTTTTGACAGAAATGTAAAGAAAAAGAGCGTCTCTGCTCTGCTGGTAAAGAAATAATTTTAAGTAGAGAAACAGCCAGATTTCTCCTAAACATTAATGCATCAAAGTGTAATGGCCTTGAGAGCTCTGCTCCTCTTCCAGGGCCCGGGGAGAGCTCGGCTCTAGGGCTGCGGGCTGTCCTCAAGCCCAGACAGCTCCTCTGGGTGCCCTGAGCCCGGGCTGAGCCTCCCTTCCTGCTGTGCCTGTCACCGTCATGTTTGGCTGCAGCCTGGGCTGCATCCCAGCTGTGCCACAGCTGGAGCTGTGCCTGATCCTGGTGATCCCCACACAGCTGGAGCTGTGCCTGACCCTGGTCCCCACCACAGCTGGGGCTGTGCCTGATCCTGGTCCTGGTGATCCCCACACAGCTGGGGCTGTGCCTGATCCTGGTCCTGGTGATCCCCACCACAGCTGGGGCTGTGCCTGATCCAGATCCCCACCACAGCTGGGGCTGTGCCTGATCCAGATCCCCACCACAGCTGGGGCTGTGCCTGATCCTGGTCCTGGTGATCCCCACACAGCTGGGGCTGTGCCTGATCCAGATCCCCACCACAGCTGGGGCTGTGCCTGCCCCAGATCCCCACCACAGCTGGGGCTGTGTCTGACACTGGTCCTGGTGATCCCCACACAGCTGGGGCTGTGCCTGGCCCTGGTCCCAGTGATCCCTGGCTGCCCCAGGACATGGCTCTGGCTCCCCAGCTCACCTGGGCCCTGTCCCAGCTCTGCTGGCCGGCCTGGGACACGCTGACCACGAGCAGCATCCCTGCCCTGCTCCTGAGCTTGGCCACAGCGCTGGTCAGAGCTGCCACCACCCCCAGGAGTGAGGGCAGCAGGAGGGGTCCCCCTGCCTGATCCCACCCACCCCTCTCCCTCTCCCCCAACACCAAATAAAAGGTGTTCCCTGCCCCAGGAACAGCCCTGCTGCATCCCTACAGGCCCTGCTGGAGCCTCCCAGCCCTGGTGGATTTTAATTGTAACTCTCTTACTGTCAAAGCACGTTTGTAGGGCCCTGGGTGAGTGGATGACCTTTAATTTTAGACATATATTATGTGTTCAGAGTGATTAAAGGAGGAATTAAGATCGGCTTTTAACAGCTGGAAATTTCATGCAATCAGTTTGAGTATTATAATTTTGGAGCTTTTCAGCAGCAACATTTCCAGAGATCTAGAGCTTTTTGTTTTGTTTTTCCCTTTTATTAACTATTCTCTCTTCAGCAGGTCTACCTGACCCTAGATCTGCCTTCCTGGGGGCACAAACTGTGGCTGAAGAATGAACATTTGGGTAAAGCAAAAAGTGGAAGTTGTCATTCCCTTCAATCCAATCTGTGGCCAATTTCCAGGTGAAAGACACCACCAAGAGAAGTCGACAGGGTCTAATAAAGGAACCCAGAGCCTTCTACTGTTGGTCACACAAAATTCATGAAGGAAAAACCACTTTTTTGAATATTCCAATTAATGTTTTTGGGCACACAGCTCCTGTACTCTGGTAGCTTGAAGTCAGGGTGTTTCCAGCCCTTTTTCTGCAACACAGGTTAGTTTGGCTGCTGGGTTGGTGGGAGATATAGGAAAGGAATTGCAAGCAGTATTTTTTTTTTTTGTTCTCTTCCCTGATAAGGAGTGAGAGAATGGGAGCAGAGTGGCAATAATCCTCTGTGTAGTTACCGAGCCCATTCTGTCCTCTGTGCTCAGGTACAGAACTGCTAAGGAATTTTGATAAAGAAAAATAGGTTTTGTCTTAACTGACTCTTGAAATTCTTTCAACTGGGGAATTGCAACAGTGCTATTAAAAACCACTTTTATTGACATGACACGGTTCCTGTGATGGGCCATTAATCATTTTGTGTTATTGTACCAATAGTACACTTAACATTTGAAATTCAAGCAAAATCCTAATGATACAACTATCAGGAGGAAAAATGGAGCACTGAATCTGCTTAAAGTGCTGCTTCTGCTGTGACTGAGCAGCACATTCAGACCAATACCTATCAGCTGGATTCCTGCTGTTAGTGGGCAGTTTTATTCCTTAAAGTGTTGTTCATAAAAAGGGAGGAGGTGAGCAATGTCATTCTTGTCCCTCACCTGCTCAGAAGGACTGCCTGGATATGGAATTCTGCCGTGTCCTCGTCTCTGGGGTTTTCCTTCAGAATGTGTGCATAAACATATCCCTGATGATCACACTGGGCATCTGTTTCAGCCCCAAGCAACACTGATTATTATGGTTCTACACTGGGATAACCTAATGAGATTGAGGCTACAAGTTTTGCTCCTGTTTTCCAAATAATAACCTGTCCTCATTTACATGTCACTAAAAGAGGATTAATTTTGACTTTACAATGTGTAGTGATTTCAAACCTCTCGAAAAGCAATCAATTAATGTGTGACTACCTTAATTAGCATCTATGACTTTTATTGGTCCTGGCTGCTCCCCTAAAAGCATGTTTTTTTGTAAAATAAACAAATTGTTACTATTTTAAAGAGCAGAAGGGGAGGAAATCAATACTGTTTATATGAAGGGGAGGTTCAGAGACAAGGGAGCACTGGTACAGAGCAGAGATGAGCACAGCTGCAGACCCCAACCAGCAGTGAGCAGAGCGAAGCCTAAGGATGAGGAAATAACTAATGAACATTAAGGGCCTTAAATTAAAGGAAAGTAGATTTAGGTTTGATATCAGGAAGGAATTGTTCCCTGGGAGGGTGGGCAGGCCCTGGCACAGGGTGCCCAGAGAAGCTGTGGCTGCCCCTGGATCCCTGGCAGTGCCCAAGGCCAGGCTGGACATTGGGGCTGGGAGCAGCCTGGCACAGTGGGAGGGGTCCCTGCCATGGCAGGGGTGGAATCAGAGGAGCTTTAAGGTCTCCTCCAACCCAAACCATTCAGGGATTCTAAAAGGCTCCCTGCTGGTGCAAAATCTGTTCCAGCTCGAGTCCTGTCCCTGCTGTGGCACCCCAGGTAGTTGTGTTAAGGCTCAGCACCGGCCCAGAGCAGCTGGTTCTGCTCTGATCACGGTACTGCAGCTCCACACTGTCTGCAAGGCACTGGATTTGAAACAGCCCTGCCAAGTCTTGGTCCTCAGTGTCCCTTGTTTCAGGGTAAATCCCACATCTACTCTATCCCTCTGCTTTGCTTTCCTCCACATCCTGCTGAAGGCAAGCCAGACAGGGGATCCACGGTCACTAGAATTTCCCTTCAGATTTCAAAGATTTTAGCAAGAAAACAATTTTGTGGCAAGTGTAAAACTGGGGGGTGTCCAGAGAGCAGTGGGTGAACACAGACCCCTCAGACAGTGGGGAATCCCACCCCATCACAGTGCCCTAACTCAGGCCAGGATGAATAAAGAACACAACACACAGCAACAGTCACAGAAAGCTGCAAGGGGCAAAAGGGAGGTGGGAGGAATCAGAGCTGAGGTGCATTAGGGGAAAAAGATCAGAAAACACAAACTGCACTGAAGCTCTTTTCTTACCAGATTAAACATGACTATCAATCTGCTGTGTCTTTGCAGGCTGGGTTTACAAACACATTACTTCACCACACTTCTTATAGCTT
Source organism: Lanius ludovicianus (assembly GCA_013397235.1). Classification (NCBI taxonomy): domain Eukaryota; kingdom Metazoa; phylum Chordata; class Aves; order Passeriformes; family Laniidae; genus Lanius; species Lanius ludovicianus. The sequence goes on from VYXG01007384.1 coordinate 858,193, forward strand.
TACTGAAAAAAAACCAAACCCAAAACTCGAATGAGTAATTGTCAGTTTTGTTGTCTGATAATAGATTGATGGCCTTAAGCTTTCTCAAAGGAAATTCAATTTGAATAAGGATTAAACTCGAATTGTCAGTGAAATATCCATCCACAAATACTTATTTCTTCCATTCATTCCAAATTCTGGTTGTACTTTGTCTTCCAAAACATGGTGTTTTGAAGCCAGACACAGCTAAATCACACAGTATCCATATTAATAAAGATGTTTAATACAAGAGAGCATTGTTTTGCTCACAATAATTCTCATCTCAAAAAGGTCTTTTATAGCACCATAGGTAAAGAAGATGTATCTGTGAGAAGTGTCACAAGTATTGAAGCAAAAATAAACACTGTTTTTTTTATTTTGATATTTTGGTTGAGGCTTTTAAGTTCAAGTAATTAACTCATGGTTTTGTTGTATCCTTCTGCTGCTTCTTCTGTCTCTGTGTCAAAATAATTTCATTGAAACACAAATTATCATTTTAATGAATTTCTGACAAGTTCATATACTCCTTGCAGAGGTGAGGTTGGGTTTGATTCAAAGCCTGATACATTTGCTGTTTACAGAGCAGGAAAAACACCAGGTGTAAGGCGTGGTGCTAAATCAGAATAAAAGAAATTGAACTCACTTTTTCAAACTGCTGGCCATCTTTTCAGTCACTATTTAAATTCATGTCACTCAGCTGGGCTCAAATACCTTGACCCCAGATTTACCAAGAGAGGATCAGTGCAGCTGTGGAGGGCACACTTGGCCACGAAGAGGAGAAGCTGCAGATCCTTCTGAGCAGCCACTACAAAACAAGCTCAGGAGGTTTTAAAAGAGCACTCACTGGAGCAATCTGAGGCAAGAAAGGAGATTGTCTAATTAATTTATGAGTTTTCAGTTCCTCACATGTTAGCTTCCTAGAGCAGCTTCTTCAAAGATGTCCTAAAATGCAGCAATGCAGGGAACAGTTGGAGAAAAAAATCTGCTTTTTGTGTAAGGCAGCAAGGAGAGGAAGACAGAAAAAAATGTGGGTTTACTTCTCCTGTGCATGAAAAGGAATGGGGGTAGAGTTGCTTTAGACACGCATTCAAAAACATTTTCCATAAATGAACTAATTTTGAAATCACCTATAATTGAATGCACAGATAATTTTAGCTTTGTACATTAAATATAGTATTGCAGAAACTGCAGAAAGAGGAAATGGCATGTGATATGTTTGTTGAATTTAGAAACAGCAAACTAAGAGGAAAAGTATAATTTTCCCCCCAAAAAAGACTCTGGCAGTTAGTGGAAACAGTCAAGTCCTAAGCAGGGTAATGAGGAGTAACACTGCTCTAAACATTACTCTCAACATAAGAAATAAATAGAAAGCAATGAAAAATAGACTCTGGGTGAGGCATTCTTCCTTGAACACACTCCATTCAAGGTGATGACTAATTAGGAAAATCTCCAAAACTGAGTTTTGCTTTCTTTAAGTGCTAAAATGGAGATAATATAAATAAAACTCAGCCTTATAAACTGATTCTGCTCCTGAAAATAAACTTTTAAGCATATGGTCACACGGTCAGGAAAGCCAATATATAGGAAGAACAATTCTTGAACAGCATGAGAACAGTCTGGAATTACATGCTACGGCTCACACAAGTGGGTTTCCACAGCCACAATTTCATCAAATAAATTTTACAGTTTGGCAGTTAATCACAGAAAAATACAAGGAGGATTTCCAGGAAATGTTTACATTGTTCCACTCAGCTTCTGAACAGTGGGATTCACTTCTGAGGGAGGAATTAGGAATTTTTCTCTTCAAATGTGGCAGATTTCTTCATTAAGTAAAATAAGATGGAAATAAAAGAGCTCAAATTGCATGAGGAAACACTGTTTACCATGGGGGAAATCTGCATCCAAACGTTCCCCTGAGTCTGGCCTGCACCATGTGGACAATATTAACAATCATCATTGCTGCACTGATTTTTGATAGCATTGATCCACCTCCTGATAGCAATTTCCTTGAGTGCATTTGGTCCTACATTGCCCTAAGTTCCTTTTTTATTTTTCTGGTGTTCTAATTTATCAACCAGGCTCCTGAAACACCTCCTGTTAAACAAAAATGGAACAACAGCACCCCCTCCAAGAAAAAGAGATTCTTTCTTCAGAGTTCTTTGAATATTGAGTGTACATGATATCCACAGAAGCCTTCCTCCCACTAAAAGGTAACTTGATCAAGACTGAATATCCTGATAATATTTTGGATAAGTAGATGGCTCCTGATCCAATCACTTGTGATACAAATGATCTGTAACTGAGGTATCATAAAATTAGAAATGTGAAAAAATGATTTGTGCTCAAAAGTATTCTCAGAAAAAGGAAGATAAAGTGAAGGTGAAGTCATTGAGAAATTTCCCCTGCAGGAACAATGTAAATGCTCTATGAGCTACAGAAACCCTGAAATACAACAAGACAACATTATTGTTTGGAAAATCTTTGTCAGAATTACAGAAATTATATCAGCACTTAAACACTGGTAGGCTTCTTTAATCATAAATCAATACAATAAATTACAAGTGTCTTATAGCATTCAGTAAAATGTGTAAATGTCAAAATCATTTGTCACAAAATCCTCATCACCATCACCAGCTGTTTTTTAAAGGAAACAATAAGAAAAATAAAATCCAGAATTTGCCAAATGAAGCTCTTTAAACATCTTTGTTTGGTTTTCATCTTTCAGTGAAGATTGGGTTTATGATCAAGCTGGGTCACTTATATATTTGGAATTTCTTAATTCACTCTTATTTTACAATTCCTTTACCCAGTTTTTTCTACAGAACTGGTATTTGGCAGTGAATTTTCCCCCGCCTTTTTCTCCCAAACAGAGCCCACCAAAGCTGGTGTGACTCGGCCAGTTGTGACTGTCTGTGCACAGACCCAGATGTGCTGGGGGAAGAATGCAGAGTGTCCTTCAATACCACCCCTGCTTGTTTAACTGCATTTCCTGGAAAACTGTACAGAAAGGGAAAGAGGAGTAAATCCCTGGAGAAGTCTGTTTGCTCAGCCTCCCTTTCTGCTCCCTTGGCTTTGCCCCTCAGCCTGCAGCTGGCTGCACACTCGTGCTTCCCCTGGGAAAAGGAGAGCTCCAGCCTGTTTCTGTACAGGATCCTTACCCTGTTTGGCACTGAGCTGCTTCCATCCCTCCTTCTCCAGCTGCTGCAACAGCCACCACCCTGCAGGGCCTGGAGGTCACTGCTGCCACCCATCTCCCAGGGGAGCTGCTCCTGTCAGCAGTTCCAACCTGCCCCAGCCCCAATCAGTCTGATTAGCCCAATTCTCCTGTGCCTGCTCTGTTTGCTAACTTGGATCATTTACCTGAGGAGCTCCCAGGTAGGGAAATCCAGGAGATCACAGAAGGGGTTGCCTTCCACAGGGAGTGTTGGCATGGAGGGAAGGGCTGGGGGCAGCAGCCACTTCCAGCTGGTGGGAGTCCAGAGAGAAGCTCAGATCTGCATCGAGGGAGCCTGGATGCACAGGGAAATGGATATTCTGCTTTATCTCTGCTCCAGAACACATCTGACTCCTGTCAGCTGCAGCAGAACAGACACCCCTGACCCAGCACTAAGTTCTTACAAACAGATGATACTTGATTTAGCATAACCTCTTCGGAGACACAGTTACTCTTTCAGAGACGTTCATAAATATGATCTGGCAGAGAACATTTCTATGAGTTCAGCAGAATGTCTTGTCTGGACTCAGCATTTCTGGGCTGTGCTCACTGCGAGCACAGTTAATATCCCGTGGAAGTGCAATCTGAGTCCTTCAGACAGGGAAGGGCACGCCCACTGCTAAATTACAGAGATTTAGAAATTAACTCTTCTGTCTGTGTAGACATACAGCAGGGCAAAGAAAGGAAGTGAACCTTTCCTCAAGCTTTTCAGATGCATAAAAATGGTGCAGAGATTTAAAATAAAATTTAAAAAATCAAGATAGAGGGCAACTGTATTGACATTACATCCAATTATTGTGACAATGCTGGACAGAAGCTTTTCAAATACTTTTAACCATTATTAGGCATAAACAGATCATTTCCTCAACATCAGTTACATGCTATTTTTAATCTCTACGTAGAATATTATCTGATTTTCCTCTTACACCTACAGCATTTATGAGCATAGCAATTTATATTTAGTAACATAAATTACGTTTTGTGCTAAGATTGTGAAAAATGCAGAAGTGTTTACTGAAGCTGCTGTGCCTTGCATGTCCTCACAGCATTCTGATTTACTGGGTCGTTTTTTCTAGAAGATCTCTTAGCATAAGAGCAAGCAATTTTGCACCATACCTATGTCATGTTTTGTCGAATCCACATCAAGATGCCAGTGCCCTGCAGCACCTGGAAATGTGCACTGATCTTCTGCAACACTTGTTTCTGCTCTTCAAGACTAAAATTGATTTTTCTCAAAGTGGCATGTGAAGGTACAAAGTGTACCTAGTGATCCATAGCTGGAATGAGTGTAACAATACCAGTCCCAGTCACTGAGGAAGCAGTAACTTTTTAAGTCTTTGCAAGCAACAGCGCAAGAAAAAACAGACTAGACTGTAGTGAAGAATTTATCTTGTAAAATGCCAGGCAGTCAAGTTGTTTTACTGCTGCTGGAGGCTATTGTCAGAGTTGCTAAGTAAATGGTAGAGATAGTTTTCTTTAATTGGAAAGAGCTGGGAAACCATGGTGATGTGCTTTTTACAGCCCCCCGACACAAACAGACAAACTGGGATTTCTGAACTCAGATTTTCCCATGGCAGGATTTGCCCAGTGGTGTGGTTGACTGTGAAAGGCTCAAGTCCTCCCTCTGAACACTGAAAGAGCCTCTCCCTGCTCCCCCACCACGCAATCCTGTCTGTGAGGCCGAGGTGCCCTGAAGGGAAGCCAAGCCCAGCTGAGACAGTGCCCTGGCACAGCCTGGCACTCGCTGCTCCCTCCTCAGGGCTTCCCTGGAGCCTCTGCACTCCCCCAGGCAGCGCCCAGGACATGGCCTGGAGAGCACAGGGACCAAGGCAGTGCCACCAGTGCCATCCCCTGCTGCTCTGCCAGGCCATGGTGCTTCCCCAGCACAGGAGCCAAGGAACGGCCTCAGGTGGGATTTCACCTGCAGAGTCCCTGCAGACCTGTCAGCCAAGAAAAAATCAAGGAGCTGAAAGACAGAACATGATTGAACACAGCTGTGACTTATCCTGGACTTTCACAGTTCCACTGAAAAGTGCATGAACAACAAAGCTTTCACTGCTACTATGTCCCGAAATAAACACCTGAATATCAAAACAATTAATGTTTCTATCTGCACTGGTTCCTGCAGAGTGCAGGGCTTTAAAAAGTCTATTTACTACTCATCAAATGTGTGTGACTAAAGGAGAATTTTCACAAGCCCAAGGAGAGATGGCACCTCAGTGAATAAAATAATTTAGACATTGCAACATCTGAAATAACAGATCTTTGCAGTTATGAGTGAAAAGTGACCTTTGTGGTTTTAGTTTATATTTTTTTTCTCATTGAATGTGATATTTCTGTCTTTTTTCTCCTGCTTGCAAATAGGGTTTGTAAAAAGTTGGGGTTTGACTCTCTAGAACAGTTCTTAGAAGGCCATTCAAGGAGAACAGGTGCAGATGCTTGGCATTTCTCAAATTCAAATACAAACAAGGAAGCACATCTGAGGTCAGTGAGGTCCTGGATAAAATTCCAGCCCTGGGGAAAGGCCTTGGGGGTCCTGTGGTCAGGGAGGTGAACACGAGCCAGTGCTCAGTTGCTCTTGAACCAAGTGAGAGGAACAGCCATTCCCCTCTCCCAGCACGGCACAGACCAATATCCAAACGGGTTTTGTTCCCCTTCCATCCATCTGAGGACAGTGGAAGGTGCTCACCAACAGAGGGAATTGTTTCTCACCAATCTCATGTGCTCAAAACTGTGCTCATAAAATACTTTATAATAGTAATAATATAATAGAGAGTTAAATAGAAAACTTGTATGAAATCTGAGACAATCAGTGTCAGTCTTACAGACACGAAAAGGCATAAACTGAGCACAACTCTGAAGGCTCAGGCTGTGTCAACACCAAGTTTGTGCAGTTCTGGCAAAATTGTATGGAAATGAGTGTTAGTAAATTACAAAGATGATCTAAGCTAAGATTTTATTCCTTCAAAACTTTAATGGCAGGTGTAGCTTTTAAAGAACAGATTATGCTAATTCTATCCCTTGCTTGCAGTCACATACCTTTTTAAATAATGCAGCTCCTGATAATCACAATTTCAGTGTAGCTGTTGGGGGGAATAAGTGCAGCTGAGGAGATCATTCCCAGAGTCCTTCCAGCTGTAATGCCAAGCAGTTTTCTGATTCAGCTCACAGAAAGTATAAATGAGGGTTGGAGTGCAGCAGTTTGCCCATGCTCTGGCTGTGGGGAGCACAGTGGGCAGCCTGGGGCAGTGTCCAGGGGCTCAGGGCCACGGAGGGACTGCTGTCCCATTCCCAGGTCCTTGGGAAAAGGAGCTGCCATGGCAATGCCCAGCTGCTCCCAAAGGCAGAGATATTCATAGACTGCTTAACTTCTACTAAAAAGAGAGCAGGTAACACAGTCTTACTGTTAAATTATGGTTCATTAGGCCTATTTCTTAACGTGATTAATGACATATCATTCTCAAGGCACGGGACATTCATCAGCAGGGCTGTGTGCCCTTAGCACAGGTGTTGAGGGAATTCCAGAACGTTACAGCACAAAGTCCTACTATTTCTGTGAGGGTCTGAAATGACAAATCACCAAAGAACAGAAACCATTACAATCTTGAAATAGGAATTAATTTGTGTGTATTTAGTGAGACATAAACCTGTGTGTGTAGGGCATGTGACCCTAGAGGTAAATATGAACACAGAAAAAGCCAGATAATGAGAAATAGTTCAAATTTAAACATTTTCCAGTGCAGAATGTGAGACAACAGGAAAATAACCTTTCTTGAATATAGAAACTAGCTTTGGTCAAGGTTTTCTCAATGGAAGAAACATTCTCTGAATCTTGAATTAACAATTGAGAAAGACAGAGAGAGCACTGACAGTTCTGTAGAATGCTGACCAAGGGCATATTATCTATATAAAATACAGAAATAATACAACTTACTCCTAAGCATCTCTGTAATTAGATCATGAAAGATCAGTTCTCAAAATCAGCCACTAATTACAAAAAATACCTCATGAAATAAGTGCCCACAGGGAACACTACTGATAAAACTGAGAAGGAGACCAGGTAAGCCAAAGACCCTGAGGACAAAAGCCCTCAAAATTCTTAGAGAAATTGAAAATAGCCTCAAAAGTAAACAGAGGTAGGGAGTCTTGGTCCCTAAAATGCAAAGATGGCTGTGAAATTAGGTAATCAATTAGAAATAATGGAAGCAGATATTATTATTTATTACTTCTTGTAACATTTGTGCATCTCAGAACATTTCTGACCAAATATCGTACTTTCAGATTTGTTTCTTGTTTTACCAGGAGTCATGAATGACTTTTTCTTTTCTGCTTAGTTTTGTTCATTTTTTCTCTTCCTTTTCCAACCTTGATTGCCTGGTTTGCTCTGTTATTTCATCTCCTCTTTCATGAATACTGTAAATGCTCTGAAGTAAATACTTGTTTCTTTGTTACAGGGCTGAGTAACCCAGCCGTGATCTAAAACTGAGGGGCTTTAAGTGATAGTATACAAATAAATCAATAAAAAGGTGTTTATTGCACTTGAATCCTAATAGAAACAGATTATTAATGGATATTAAACACTGATTTCATTAATTTAGAAAAGAAAGAGGGAAAATCTTGTAGGCACACAAGTCTTAAAAAAAATATTTCTACACAATCTATTGTCATTATCTTCAGAAAAACTTCCTGGTTCTGCCTTTAAAAGCAGAGCTATTCTGAAAGAACGAACAGTTAGAAAAAAAAAGTTAATAATCTGTCCTGTCTATCAAAAGGAGGCCTGTGAATTATGCAGTGCCTGAGTGCCCTGACCCCTGTGGAAGATCGAAAATTGACTCTCTGGAATTGAAATTAAAGAGGTGTCGTGAAATCTGACATAAAACCCCCCATTTTTCATGGATCCAATCGATCCAGAACTGGCCATTATTAAATGGACATTCATATCAGAATGCAATGTTTTTGTAGAACGTTCTGGGGATGGTGAGGAGCTGCAAAGGGAGATGACAGCTCCAGTCTGATCAGCCAGTGGAGACTCCAGCTCTGCTGCAGTTCAGGTGGGTGAGGTGCCAGAGCCTGGCACCAGGACAGGGACACAGCCCCGTCCTCCCCCCACCCTCCTGGGGCTGGGCTCTGCAGCAGAGACCAGTGTGGACCTCCAGACACAGCCACTGCAGCTGGTCCAACAGAGAGCACAACTGTAAATAAATCTGCCACTCCATCCAACAGCTCAGAGCCTGCTCTCAGACGCTGCTCAAACACAAGGCTTGGCCAATGTCACAGCACTGCCCACGTGCCTTTGCCTGCCATTTAAGAACATTTCGACTTCCTGCATTCCTGACACAGTTCATTCAACCCCAGGGGGGAAATAAAAAAAAATCTGGAACTTGTAAAAGATGAAATAAGAAAAACAGGCAGCAAAATGAAGACTCTGAAGTGCAAGTGCAGCTTCGCCATCGTCTGTGCGAGGTGGAGCCTCTGGGTCTCTGAGCCCCTTGGAACACTGAAAATCATTCCAGGGCTTCCTCCAAACCCCATCAGTGGCCCATTCCAACCCAGTGGGAGGCTTTCTGTGAAGTGTGATGTTTGCTGGATGACCTTGATTGCAGTTTGAGGAGAATGTTTGAGAATGGCTGATACTCTGCCAAAATAATGCTGGAAGAACTCTCAAATGTGACATTTTATTTTTCGTACCTGTGCAGCTACTTTTGTGTGTTTCTAAATATGACCTCTAAATTTACCCCCTTAAGAATTTCTAAAATAATGGTATTCCAGGATAATAATTGTTAAAAGTTTTCATGGTTTGTCTCCTCAACATCTGTACTTACAAAAGTGAAATTTCATCCTTTATCTCACCTCTACCTTTGAGACTTTTTCTGCTCTTTAGAAATCAACAATCTGCTGCTAATAATAGATACTTCACACAAGATGTGTTAAGTGGTGTTTTATAAATGATGTTCTATAGCAATGGATTACTCACAACACTCCAGCCATCTAAATCAGAACACATTTTAACAAAGAAGAGGAAGATCACCTTTTTGGAGTTATAAACTTTGCATTTAACTTCTTGTCTATTTAACTTTATATTTCCATTTTCAGTTATTAGAACCTTCACTATCTGTAAAATCAGAGTAAATCTGTACATGGTTTAGACAAAGACATTTTTGTTGACTTTAGTTCTATCACGCAGTTTTCATCTCCTCAAGCAACCATGCTAAGGCAGAGAAAAGTGAAAGGATAACTATCAGAATTTTTTTAGGTTTCTGCCTATGATAAGTCACTTCTATTCATCATTTGGAAGAAAAAACCTTAAAACAGAAATTGGTTTAATTTTTTCCTCTCCTGCTTAACTGTCCTCACCTGTTTTTAGCTCTTCTACTTGTGCTGGACAACCTCTGACCAAGACCTTTTAGAAGTATTCAAGGACAGATGTGTTTGTCCTGTTCCTGTGATTGAACCTTGGATTGCAGACTGAAGCAGCCTCTCCCTGCCCCAACAGAGCAGAGCTGTGGTGACAGCCCTGCTCCTGCCTGCTCAACATCTGTGCTGTGAAAAGATACTGCCTGGGAAATGAATCAGGCATGAATCAGTTTTTATATCCCTGTATAAAACAAATATGAAATAAATCAAATTATTGTTTAATATGCTTAATTATGTTTTAATGTGTCTCCAGTCATACAGCATATGTCCTGTAAAAGCACTTGGTTTGGTCCTGTGAACATGTCATGTATATCTTAATGAAGAGAGATGGCACAACAAGTTCTTGCCAGAGTAGGAATCCACTGGAAAAAAAATGAGTTATAATAGAGATTCCTGCTCTACAAGCTATGTTAGCAGAGGCATAATTCATTTTGAAAAGGATGCATTAATTAGAAATTCCTTTCTCTGAAAACAGTGAATAATCCATTTCACTGATTAATATTTATCAGAGAATCCTTGAGCTTGGAACCTCCTGAGCTCAGCTGCTCCAGCCCTTGCTCAGAGCAGGTTGCCAAGGGCCTTGGGCCACTCTCATTTTTGTTTTCTCCAAGAATTCCCCTTTCTCAGCCTGTCCCAGAAAGTCTTTTCCTATATTTACCTTAGATTTCTTGTACCTTGATTTATGCCCACCGCTGCTCATCCTGTCACTGGGCACCACTGACATCAGGTTGTGGGTTTTTAAAGGAATTTAATTCTAATAATTGTTTATATGAAACAAAATCTATTTAAAAAATTTGAAGTTCTGAAAAGATACAAAAAGTGCTGCTTAATCCAAAGGATCTCCTTACAGTCCCTGCTCTTGGTAGAACACTGCACTTTCAGAATGTGATAAAGAACTTTTCAGGAAAAAAGTTAGCAGTAAAAAGGAGGCTTTGAAAACTAAAAGAAATTACAAAGATTATTTGTAAGGAATTAAAGAGTATTTACTTGGACCTAGACAAAAATGGGACATAATCCAAATGATTTTGTGGGCCAATATCACTGAGATGAGCAATTTTGTGTTCAAGAGTACACACTGAGTCATTGAAGTCTGCATTAAGAGCTTCACTGGCTGATACACTTTGCCTACATGTTCTGTAGCACAAACTTCTGCTGCCACACATGGAATGCCACGTACTTGGTTGGGCAACATTTAATTTACTGAGCTCTCTGTTTTTAACAAGTCTGAGAGAAGGAACCTGTTAAATGCCTACAATATGTTCACCTTTCACAGTGCATAATAAAGTCAAACACTCTCTTAGAGCTCCTCCATTGCAAACATCCTGGCAAAGAAAGGAAACCCTTAATGGAGTGAACTCTTCTGCAGGTGGTGCTTGAAAGCATTTTCCCATCTCAGGGAGGCAGCATTTCAGCACTTCACATCCTGCCAGGCCTTCAGGGGCTCCCAGATCTCCTTTGGTGCAGCTTCTTCAAGCATCAGGGTGAACTACTTCTGTGGGTTCTATTGTAAAATTAGACTCGTGCATTGCACTCCTGGGCTCTTGTACTCAGATAATTTTCACTTGCTTCTTGTTATTCTCAAGGAAATAACCAGCTCCATAAGACTCATCATTTGTGGGAGTTCAATGCCAAGCCTGCTTGCACACAAAAGAAAATTACATAATTATACTAAATTTTGCAAATCAAAAACTTCTTTGTAATTGCCTTAAGATTATTTCATATTTCATTCTCAGAAGATGCTTCCCTGTGTAGCCATTTAGAAGGAACACTTATTACAAAAGTTAATTACAGTTTCTTAAAGAATCAAGTGGCCCTTTTTTGATCTTTTGGGGTTTTTTGGTTCCAAAGAATATCTCTGTTACACACATGTCTGAATTTTGGGGTTGTGTTTCAGTTTTGCCCATATTTTTGACCACCTGATCAAGGAAATGTCATTCAGTTTTTCTGTACATGGATCTCATCAGTAAAACATATTTTATTGAAGTGGCATGTCTATATATTGGGCAAATAGTGCCAAACACAGCATCAGAGCTGTTCTTAACAGTCTCTGAACTAATTTTAACTTCAAGAAAATACTTTAAAATTTAAAAGGAAGGCAAAAAAATACAGAAACATTTAAAATAACACGCTATTTAAACACACAGGTAAAAACAGACAGGACTTTCAAAACTTCACTTACTTGGATGAAAGAAGGACCAGGAAGAAAATGGATTAAAAATTAAAAGTTTTCCCACTTCCTGACATATATTTTTGGGGGACTTCTTGGAGTCCAACACTGCCAATCCAGCAGTGAGCAGCTGTTTGTGATGTGTTGTTTCCTACCTTAGCTACAGTCTGCCCCTCGAACCTCTAGAGAAAGTTGTTGTCTAGGAAAACTGAACTGGTAAGGGGAGAAAAAGACCAGAAAATTTCCTTCTAATTACTGCTATATCCGTTTGGGAAAGCATCAAAAGTCTCTCCTTGTTTCTTCCAATAGAGCAGAAGCAAAGAAAAGCCTGAGCCCAGCTCTGCCTGGCTCCTGGGGATGCCTCTCACCAAACGGGATTTCTGGACTCCAGGCAAGTGGGGAGAGGCAATAAAGAACTTTTCCTAATTTAATGATAACCAGTCACAGAGCTCTGTTTAGCCAATTCTAATGCTTCAGAAAATTGGATTTGGATGAGGTCTCTGCACCTGAATTTCCTCTCCCTTTGTATTTCCTGCAAGGGGCTGCTCCATAAAATATGGACCAGGAGCTCCCCCACACCCTGCGGTTCAAGGAGTTTTGCTGCCTCTGTGGACACCAGAGCCCTGCTTGGATTCACCACCTGCTGGCAGAAAGGGGCAGAAAATGCAGGTTCTGACAGTGCCTGGGGTGTTCTCCACCTTTGGCACTTCCCTTGCTCTGAAAGCTCTGCAGGGCAGCTCTCCCCGATCCTCACCTTCCCCTCTGCCTCCCTGCGTGGAAGCAGAGAAAAGGGAATTCTCAGCCCAATACTCTTTTCTCTCTGCTTTGGGGACAACTTTGAGACATGTTCCATGGCCACTCCACAGATTCACAGCTCCTGCCTGCAACCTGGCTGAGTTCCAGCCTCATAATTGCATTCCACCTGCCCCAAATTCTCCCTTTAGCTCAAGTGGGATCGTGTGCCATTTTCTGAGCCCTGATCCTTTGCTTACAAACTCCCACTGAAACTAAAGAGAAAGGCAGGCAGGATTTGGTTCACTGGTCTGAAACCATTCCACACAATGAAGCAATTGTGCAGGAAAGGCAGTGAAACCACGAGCAAAGACCTGGGCTGGAAGGCTGAACCAAAAGCTGCTGCAGTCCCACTGCCAGCTCTGTGACAGCCCTTGAGCTCCTGCTCTGCTTGATTCAGAGTGGAGTGGAATGAAAATATTTTGATTTGGAATCTGGGACTCATAAGCAAATGCCCAATATAAACTTTAGAATAACATTCCTCCTTTCTGAAAACTATTAAATAGCTCCATTTTTATTTCAGTGGGAGAATTAAAGGTTTCCAAAACTTTGTTTTCCAGGAAAAAGAAATGTCAGTCAGTAGTGGAATTTGCTTTTCAGGCCCTAAAGTAAATCTCAGTCTTGCATTAGAGGGGTGACTTGAATCTTCCAGAGGTTCTAGGTTTTTTCTTTATTAACACCTTCCAGTCATGTGAACTTTAATTTGTACTTGAATTATATTACTAAACATTTGCAATTCTCTAATTCATGATTAAAAAACTGACCATGAAACCTAAAGGAAGATAAAGCAGTCAGAAGGGGTGACATTTGCAAGATAAATGCAGTTTAACGTGAGTTAAATATGAACTATTAAGTAGTAAAATTCTTGAGACTTCCAAAATCTTTTAGTGTTTAAAATTTAAAGCTAGAACAGAGAAGAATAATTAATAAGAGGAATAAAAATGGCATCTTGATGCATATGGGAAGAATGGGTATAACCATGCGCACAAAAAAAATGGTTGTGAAGAAAGATCATCAGAACATGAATAAAATGAGACAAATCATGTGAGATAGAGTCGAGAGAGACAGACAAAAGGAAGTTAAAAAGCAGGACAGTGGAAGAGAAGGTAAATTGACATAATTTCCTGCTAAGCATTCCAATTATTTTCCTTTAGCTCACAGCAGCATCATGAAATCAGCATTTTCTTTTCTCTGGTATATCCATCCTAGTAAAGTTGGTGGTGTTTAGATTTGCTGCTAAGTTGACAGAGGGATTTTGTCAGCAATTTGTTCTGGTTGCTCGCTGCTTGCCAGTCTGCTGTGATGTGTATTCACACAGAACATATTTGTTTGCCTACTGAGTGGGAGGAACAGAAAGAGGACGTGAAAATGGTGTGGCCAGGATGACCTGCCCTGGGAGTGTCCCTGAGGGGTGCAGGGTTGCTGTGGTGGGCTGTGACTCTGTGCTCCTTCAGAAACAGTGTGGGAGCCCTGATGGCCACACTCAGCACTCCCCAAATGTCACCTCTTGCCCCTGGTATCAGTGGTGCCCTCCCAGGAAAGTCCTTCTGCACATGTGAGTGCAGAGCTGATGGGTGGTAACACCAAACGGAGCCACAAAAGCCTGCCTCAGTTCTGGCTTTTTTCTCCCTACCAACTCTTAGGCCTTAGGGAAGGTCACTCCACTAAAAACCCACGGCACCTCCAAGGAAAAAGTCCAAACCAAAATAAACAGGCCTTCCCAAACAGCTTCAGTCCTGGCAGGGGGTTTGTCTCTGGAAATGCAGAAGCTAATAAAAGCTGGATATCTGAGGTGTGAAGTGTTTGAACAAATGAACAAAATGCACATTACAGGCATCTGTGTGTGTGTAAAGAGTTCTCTTCCTACAGCAGGAGCACAGGGGTGCCAAATTCTGATCTTAGGGATGTGTTATCAGCACGAGGACAATTAGTGCTCATCAGTGTTCACTGATGGATACCATGGAAAATTCCACCTACACTCAGTAACTACCTCAGATTAGGAGTTAGTGACACCAAGCATTTTCTGTCTGGCTGGAATTGAGAATTGTCACCAGAATTTCTCCTGTAGTGCTCTGCAGTCCCTCCAACAGGTGTTCTGTGTGGCAGGACAGGCAATAACCCCTGTTTTTCCTGTTCACCACTGAGCCTCCTAAAGCAACCTGGCCCCCTTGCTTTTCAGTCATTAATGACATTGGCCTCTGCTGTACCTGAACGTCTCAGATAATTCTGTCCTGTGCTAATGGTTTACCTTTTCCTTTCGAATTACTGCAGATGTTTGCTGATTAGATGCAAACTGCAGCTGCCTTTTGAACAAGCTACAAATTTGCTCTAAACTGCACTGGACATGAGAAGAGAATTTCACTAGCAGCAGGTTTTCCAGATGATGAAGAGACAGAATGCTAAGAAAAACTAATTTACTTTTTGTAGGAGGTAGAAGGGCTGTGCTCCTCTGGGCCTTTATTCCTGTGCATGCCACTTTGCAAATGAAACACCACATGAGTGCTGCAGGAGGAAAAGCTCTGTGAATACTAAGCCAGCCCTGAGTTGCACAGGAATATGAAATGCATTGGTTCTAGTTAAAATCGATTTTTGCCTTGGAAGTAAGTATTGGATTCACTTTCTCTCTCTCCCCCCTCCAAAACATTTTGGGCAGATTGAAAATATCATTGTAACTGCTGTATATTGAAGTGGTAAATAAACAACCAAGCAACCCAGAAATCGTGTTGGGAGTGTCAGTGAAGCTCATTCTCAGTGTTTCTCTGAAAAAGGGGTAAAGCCTCTGCAATGAATTCAGAGAGTTCTTCTGTGTTGATCCAAAAAATGAGCGATTCCTCTTCCCCTCTCCCCCAGTACTAACTTGGAGAAAAGTATTTTCCAGAAGTTTGGAATCCCTGGAACTCTGGGATTATCAAAAGAAAGAAGAAGAAGAAATGGAACATGAACCCCTCCATTTATGTTCTGAGCAGAATTTCTAAAAATTTTCATTTTTCTCTTAAAAAAAAAAAGTCAGAAAGGGTTGCATGAAATTATAGAAACAAAGTATTGTATATTGCAGTAATAAACAGAGCAGCTGCTGGATTCTTCATGCTTCTCTTTAAATTAAGAAAAATAAATTACTGATCTAAATTTTGTTCGTAATTACTGACTTTAAGTAAAGACACTGATGAGTGTTGATGATCATTGTGCAGCCACAGGGGGACTCAGTGGATGTTCAGAGGTGGGAAAAGCTACAGAAAGAGCTGCTGAATCTTGGAATTGTTAAGGGTGGAAAAGCCCTCTAAGATCTTGGAGCCCAACTCCACTGAACCCAGTGCCTGAGCACCACAGCTGCACATTCCAGGAATGGGGACCCCACCAGTGCCCTGGGCAGCTGTTCCAATCCTTGGCCATCCCTTTCAGTGCAGAAATCTTTCCTAAGATCCAATCTGCATTGAGATTTTTTTGCCCAGGCTGTTTTTGGGGAGTAAAATGCCATCAGCGCTCACCAAGAGAGCTCCTCAGGGGTCTGAGAGGTTCCTGTGGGATCACAGGGGCCTGTGCAGGCAGAGAGGAGGAGAGGTGAGTGCTGGCACTGCTGGTTTAGACTACACACTGATTGAAAACATTTGGTGAAAACTTTCTGCAGAGCTCTTCAGGTGTGAGAGGTGAAATATGAGGAAAGAACAAAAAAAATGGTAGGGCATTGGAAGAGATGGAAAAAAGAACCTGCAGGAGGAGACTGAGGAGAGCTGTGGATGCAGCTCTGACACAAACCTTGGAAAGAACATTCTCCAGCCCAAGGAATCTCCTGCTACTGCTGAGTGCTGCAGCTGAGCCCCCCCGTGTGTGCCACAGCAAATGGGTGGCACTGGTGGGCATTAGCACAGCAGGGGCTGTGCTGGCAAGGAATTACACACTGTAAGAGGCTTCACTCAGCAGAATCTGCTGCTTCTCCACCTCCCAGCTGCTTTCCTCTTTCTCTGTGGGTGTTGCAGGACTGCACCGTCTGGTTTAAAGCATGGTAAAAGTCATTATCTTTCTATTGTAATTTCTGTTTTCTTTTGTATTCTTTGTGAGGCTTCTGCAAATCCTTCCCCCACTTCTCTGCAGCACTGTAAAACTCACTGATATTTGCCTTTAAAGATTAACTAATATTCCCTGGAATTTGCATGCAAATACTTGTGAGCTGAGGAGCTCTTCTGTTCAGTGCTGAACGCCTGCACTACTGCAGGCAGTTTTGCATTATGTCACACCCCACTTTCACCACAATCTTGACTTACCTTATAATCTAATCAAGGTGCAGTTAATGACTGGAACAAACCCCTCATGTCCCTGCTTTCAGAGCACTCCTGACCCTTTGTGGGAAATGCCACATTTTGCATATCTACACCAAACTCTCCCACAGTTGCATTCTGAAGCTCAGAGCTTTGTACTGTATAAAATGTCATTCTTCAGGCTTGAATACATTCTGATAAAATACAGGGATTTCTCTTCCCAAGTCCCCAAAATACATCCTTTTCCCCCAAAAAACTCCGAAGATTTCCTATAAATTACTCCCTTTGTGATCACACATACTCTTTCAACATACAGAAAAAACACTTGTTCAAACTAAAATTAGCTGTCTGCTGTTCTCTCCCTGGATCTCAGACCTGTGCACACAAACCACACAGTCCTCTACACTTTTTAAAATTAAACTGATTTTTTTCTATTCTGGTGTGAGATACACCAGGAGAATAATGCATCCAAGAAAGCTGGGTGAAACTGCTTTTAAAAGATTTGCTTTCTCAAGGCTGAATTTTCAGTTGGTGGATTTATATTTTTTCAAAATTACTGGCACAGAAGTGATCAGTTTGCTTTGCCTAGTTGAGCATGGTGAACGTTGTCTCTTGGATAATTCTCCCGGGAAAAGGTACAGGGATAATGAGACTTATTCATGTACATAAAGTATATGCAGTTAATATGGAGCCACAATTACAAGAAATTAAATTCTAAGTGCTCCTGTAATAAAAGCACATCTATGAAAGCCTCAGAAAAGGCAGAAAGAGACCTCATAAAGGATAAGACAGTCCTCTAATAAGGGGAATAAAGGAGAGCTATTGGGGTGTGGGAATTGGGAGGATCATAAACTAATGCTTGCGTGGTTCTGCCTCAGTCTGCTCCTGCATCCAGATATTGTGTCTGCCACGGCAGCACTGAGGGCCTTCAAACATCATCTGGGACTCTTGCAGAGCCTGCTGAATTCCCATGTAAAATAAATTCATAAACTACAGCTGAGAGCCTCAAGAACAGTTTTTAAAGCAAATGAAAATCTGTAAGAATCGTTGCTGTTCAGTCCTTGAACGGCAGTCTATAAATTTACTTAGTCACCAGTTTTTCACTTATTCCCATACACAAACATGTAAAAAATACTCTTCCTCTGAAGAATAAAGTTGAAGATTTCCCCTCCATATTCCACTTTGGAGTTTGAGAATGCCTAAGCCTAGGACAGGACACCAGAGGTTTTACATTTGGAGGCATCAGTGTGCTTGCCCCACTTGCATTTAGAATGCCATAAATATAAAGCAGAGAATGCTGATTCCAGTCCTTTATGTGTTTGACTAAATATAAAGTGAATACATTAAGAGAGAGGAGATGCATTTTGGGCATGCAGTACTAATCAGGACCTAATGAGGACCCATTTAATAATCTCAGTCTTACATCAATGATGCCAACACAGACTCTGCAGAGGGTCTCCAAATATAACGCCCTGCTCTCTGTTACTAAACAAAGACTGGCTGGAATTTGAATCCCTCCTGCAAGAGTTTCACCCTGATGACAGGATTCAGAGCTCTCCAAGTGCAGGGCTGGAGCCACACCTCAGCAGAAGGCAGAGCTCATCATCCTCCTCGCCCCTCGGTGGTACCCACGCTTTGAAGAGCTGTGGTGCACAGGGAGAGGCAGAAATGTTCTTGAAAACCTTCCACTTGAAAGAGCAGCACTTGGGATTAAATATCAGATTGATCACTGTGCTCTCAGAAACAGCCTGGAGAAGCCAGATAACTGAAAAACTTCATTTTTCACTCATCTTTTTCCAATCTGTTTTTACTTTGTCGCTTTTTAATGTTCCTTACTGTTATGGCAAGTCTGGGATCACTGCACCATTTTCATAACAGAAAACGTCAAAATGAAAGTTTTACCTTGAAAGTTCACTGTGTCACCACTGGGACTTCTGTTTCCCTGCTAAAGGATGTACTTTAAGGTATTAATAAAAGCCAAACAATACAAATGTTTTCTTAATTTAGAACACTTGAAAAAATATTTAGAGAATGTTTTGCCAGAGGTTTCCAGTTCTACCTTCCCCCAGCTAAACTAAACTCCTGATGTGATTATCATAATCAGAATTTGACACTTCCATCATTTTTTAATTACAGAAGAATAAAGGTGGAGGGAAAGCCCACACATTTTTCACGTGTCCACGTGTGTTTATTTCTCAGTCTGTAATAACCAACCTCCTTGAAAGGTTGTGCATTGAGCACAGCTGTTTGAACTTGACCTCAATCAAGCCATAATTGGGGCAAAACATCCTTTTCCAAGTCACTTATTGTGTCCTAAAAGTGATAAATAAGGGAAGGATGGGAAAGCAGAACAAAGACAGGAAGGCCTCAGAAGACACTGCCAGCCACCAGATCCTCCACATTTCCACCAGAGCAGCTCATGTAGCACTGATCTGGAATTCAGAGCCAAATCTCAGATTTAAAAGAGGTCACATACCACATGACAGATTTCTTGTAGAACAATCTTGATAATTTATTCATCAAGATGGTATCAGCTGGGATATGACAGTGGGGAAGGGAGCAGAAACAGGGCAGGATGGGGAAAGGTGTGGTAGAATCACGATATCCTGCCCAGTTGTCAGAACAGGAGGAGAACACTTCTAATAGGAGACAAAAATGAGAATTAAAAGTAGGTAAAATAATATAGAAAAGGAATCTAAACATAACATCAGGTCTGTATAGTAATTATAGTGTCAAAAAACAGGAGTGGAAGCAAAAAGCACTGCAGTTGGGAAAATAACACAAAAGGTAAAGAATAAAGTGAACTATCAAACTGTGATTGAAGGGTACACAGTAAAAAGTACAAAATTAAGGAGAGAGCATAACATACATTTAGGACAAAAGCCCTTGAGAAAATCTTCAGTAATTCAGAGGCAGGAAAAGGAAAATGTCATGTCATTTACATAAAAGTGTTGAATTAATATAAAATGAGAGGAATATGCAGTAAAAATATATTTGCTGGAGCTAAACAAAGATGAAGAATGAAGGTAAATAATGAGTTCTGTATAAATAAGTGATAAATTAATAGAGTTCTATTAAAAAACAGGAAACTGAACAACTCAGAAATAAACTACAGTGTATTGTTAGTGGGGAGAAAATTCTTAGAGTCACAAAGAATTAAAGAGCTACTGAAAATTAAAGATGGTAACATTGTCTGTGGAATCAACAAATTAATTAGAGACTGACAGAAATGATGCCACTGTAGCTTTGTTGTACTTCAACTCCCCAATGAATAAATTAAGTAAAATAAATTAGTCAAATAAAGTCTTGTGGCTCTCAAGGACAACTCCCTTGCTTACCTTCAGTTAGTCATGACAATGAGTTCAGCTTCCAGCTAGGCTTAAGGTGAGCATGGAGAGCCAGGATTGCACAGCTTAATTCCTAGGAAATTGCATCAAAAGTAGTCAAAGGTGACTGTTACCTGCTCAAGTTCTGTACAAGATTAATCTGTTAAATATCTGTTAAATGCAGGTTGAAAACACATGAATGGGGCTTGGCTTTCAGGTGAAAAAAATTTAAAAAAAAAGGATATAAGTTTGAGAAAAATCCTGCAGGATTTTCTCTTTTACTTCTTTTTATTTTTTTCTCAGAAATCAGTTACTTACAACAAAGCCCCAATCATTTCTGAGTCCCAGCATGGAAAGTGATCCTGTTTCTGTCAGGGTAGATTTCAACAGCCATGGAGAGAAGACAGAAACTAATTCAGCTCTAGTTCTCCATGCCTTCCTTACAGGTCTGCTCCTGGGCTGTGTCTTTGAGCTCCTTGCACTTGGCTGGATGGTCTGGGAAGCACCAAATGAGGACCTTCAGTTGTGGAACCAGCTGTGCTGTTACACACCCACCCCAAGCACTGCAAAAACTCCTCTGTTGGGGGCACTGGAATTAGAGAGGTGCTAAACTGAGTTAGTGGGGGAGAGCCAGGGCTGAGGGAAGGAGGAAAGGTCACAGTTCTGGCAGTCTCAGGGGGGTCCCAGCTGTCAGCTGAAGTGGCAGCACATGCCTGTCCCCCCGGAAGGGAACAGAAAATCCTTCAGTTCTACTTACAAGAAACATGGGTGTGAAATTACGTAGGGAAAGAGAATAGATTCAAATGAAAACTTTTTGACAGAAGACCAATTAGCAGAGTTTTCTGTAGCTTGTGCAAGTAAATTCTTCATTAGCAAAAACGTCCTCATGTAGTTCTTGGTTCCTAAAAACAGCCTGCTCCTCAGCACCACATCCAAAGGTAAAACTCTGTCAGGTGTCTCTAGAGAGGAAACAAGGTCGGGACTCCTCAGCAGAGGGTACCAGCTTGGAAAACCTGTTTTATACAGAGATGTTTTAAATCTTTGGCAGGATTTTAAGAACCTCTGCAGAAAGGAATTCCTTCCTGTGTTTTCCCTTGCACAGCTGTGCATGCCTGCATTTGGCACAACCTTTTACCCTTTCCACAAGCCCTGAGTGAGGGCACTGCAGGTCTCACGGGGTAGAGGGAGAGCTCAAGACACCACAGCCACCAGAACTTCTCATTGCTCAGGGTGCAGGGGGAAAATTACCTTCAGGAGGAGGCAGAGGCTACAGCAGTGTCTCCAGACTGCTTGCTGGTATTTTGCAGTGGCATTAGAAGAAAACATGAAAGGAACAGAGATGCTTCTTAGCTGCAGGGATTAGGCTGGTGTAATTGCTCAGTAGACATTCCTCGGAGACTGCTGGAGTCAGTGATCTAAATCACTCAGCACACTGGATATTCCTGGGGAATGCCAACCCAGGTGCTTCCACTCCTTTTGTTACTTGAAGTTTTGTACTCATAATGGGAAGACACTGTAAAGCTGGAGATGAGAGAGAAATCAAAACTTCTATAAGAAATCAAAACGTTTTAGCTCTCCCCTTTCTAAAAGACATAGCCAAGTATCCTCAAATTAAATTAACACACAACAAGACACAATCCAGCTCTCTGGACAATGATGTGAAGGACCAGATGGGCAGCTCCCTTTAGACAGCAGGGTTTGAAACACGATTTTGATGAGTAATGCACAACTGGTGAGTGTGAGTTTGGGGTCCCGACAGCTGCCATGGCTCGCTCTGCTGCTGCCAACACCCAAAGTGTTCCTGTGCTGGGGAGGCAGAGGGAGCAGGCACAGCAGGTGCCAGGGGTGGGTGGGCAAAGGAGAAATGGCTGAGCTTGGACTGCCACTGAAAGTTGCCAAGCCACGTTCTGCCTCTCACCCTGCATCGAGGCCAGCATTGCTTCTGCAGCAATCAGGTGCAAAAGGTCCTGGCAGAGCAAACCCCAGGAGTACAAACAGGGAGAGAGCCAGGCTGCTGGGAGGCTGCATTTCCATTCAATGAAAGCTTTGGGGCTGCTGCACTGGAATTTCTAGTGGAGTGGGATGGCCTGTCTGGATTTGGTTGGTCAGCTCGCTGGACAATCCTCTGGTCCACCTGGCAAGTGAGGACTGTCCTGCCTTCCCAGCCTTCTGTCTTGGTGAAAAGAAAATCAAAGCTACTTGGGGCAATGAGCTCCTTGATCTCTCCTGCAAATATCAGCAATCATGCCTTCTCAACAAAACCAAAACACCTCCCTGCTTCTGTGAAATCTGCATTTTCAGTTTAAAAATTCCTCCCCTGGAAACAACTCCAGAAATCCACATCTGATTCTGTGAAATCTGCTTTTTCTGCTAGAAAATTGCTTCCCCAGAAGCAAGTTCAGTGGAAACCTCTCTGTTCCAGCTCCATTTCCCAAGCTGGAGCACAGTGGGAAGATGTGGCTGAGGACCACATATTCACCCAGACATTTTATCTGCATAAAGGGCCTAAAATATATCTGGATTGGTTTTTTTTCCTGAAATTGAAAAATATTTCATTTGCACTGAAACCAATCATCCCAAATAGCTGTGCAAATCAGTCATCCTGAGTAACAGTGCAAAACAAGCTTATTTACTCTTACATTAAGCAACAATTTTGCACCTTGTTGAGTAGGACTCCAGCTTTCATTTTTCTCTGACAGGTTGAAATTATTTTCTGGGTTGATAGACAAGAACTCACAAGAAGCCCTGTAATTTAATTCATCTTTTTGGTTGTCCATTAAGTATCCAAAATATGGATGTTTCTCTAAGCTGGCAATAACTCACAAGTCCAGCTGTGACAGGTCTCCTTCATTCTCCTAAAACAATACAAGCAGTAGGAAGCAAATAAGTTTACATTTTGGCTTCCAAATCAAAAGAATTGAAAGTTCTTCAAAAGAATCCAAGATTCCCCAGACCTCTCAACATTTAGGCCCCCTGAAATCTTTTCCCAGGTTTTCAGAATCATCAAACTGCAAGCAAAGGAAGTGGCTTTCTCTGTACCTTTTAGCCATTTTTATCTATAGTTTTATAATACCTTCTCTGCTTCTTTATTGTAACTCTGAATAGATCTGTGCAAAAGATCACTTGGAGTGCACTCGCACAGAAAGGCATTTTCTTGAATTAACGAGATTATGGCTCTTTGGTGTGGAATACTTGTAGTAATTAGACTTAATATAAGAATTCTCCCAGCTGATCAGAGGTGTGAGAGGCATCTTATGATTAAGACCTGTGTAACACCACACTGCCAGCACTTTCCAGCTGATCTCAGAGACCCACAGACATCCCAGGGATCACTCTGGCTCCTCAGCAGCCTGTGTTGTGAGCACCTTATTGCAAGAAGGGACAGAAATAACTCGTATTTCTTCTCAAGAAAAATATCATTCCAAGCATTTTTTGCTTATGGTGGCCCCATCACCCAATTCAGCAGACAAAGAGAATTGATCCAGAGATAACACCTGTGGTATCACCACCAAAGAGTCTCCTCATCAGTAAATCCAGAGGACATCTGGCACTTAATTGCTGACAAATCCTTGCTGGTTTTTAACTGGAATCTGTATGAAGCCTTATCAATTGTAGCTATTGATGAGCTGCTGTTTGATTGAGCAGCTTTTACTGTGAAGGGTTGAGCATGCAGAGAGAGCATCATGAGCTGGGCAGCAGTGAATTGGCACTGGGTAGTGATGCCAGTTGTTATTTAGTGTAGCCACCAATGGTACTGCAGGACTGGTGCTCTCCCTTCAAAGCCCAAAATTTAAGTTTGGGGAAGAAATTTGGGGTTGCCCAAATAGGTGAAAAGAGGAACATGATTATGGGTGCCTAAAATGCAGTGATTACTTTATGTGCCAGAAGTCACTTCTACACTGATTTCTGAGACTGCATGGACTAGTTTGAGCAGTGTGAAACCAAATATTTAAACTCTTCCACTAATATTTATAGACAAAATGTCATTTTTTTTTCATAATACTGATTCAGTTTCACCTATTTTTACATGTAGCATAAGTACCCCCAAAGCATACAATTCCCAGATCTGAGTTCAGCTGTGTGGGTATCAAAATAGAAAGTCTTTTCTTAGATCTCCAGTTGCTACTGACAGTGAGTCCTTTCAACTACAGACAAGGATACAGACAGGAGCTCCAAAATAAGCTTTGACTTTCCTCCTTAGCAAGATCTGTGATTTTTAAAGCACAGGTGAGAGTTCTGCTCAGTACATTTTAATTCTGGCTTGTGAGAGACAGAGATGCAAGCTGTGTTGTGAGGCATCTAGTTAACAAAGAAACCATCTCTAAGGACCATGACAGCTGCCTAGAAAAGGCAAATCACCCTCACTAATGCCAGAATGGGTGGATTAGAATTCCCCCAAATTCTATTTATTTTAATAAAGAAACAAGTATTTGGAATTTAAAAAAACCCAAAAAACAAAAACCTCGAAAACCCAAACAACCAACTAAAAAAAAAAAAAAAAAAAAAAAGAAAACCAACAACCACGCAACCAACTTTGTGGGTCCCTTCCAGCTTGTCTCCTTGGCTTCCTTTCGAACACAATAATAGCTATTTTTCACAAAGGTATGGTGTTTACTAAGAAATCTGCTCCTAGGGTAAGCCATTATTACTTCAGCAGTCTCCAGGCTCCAAAAGAAATGAAAATAGTTTCAAAAATGCAAGGCATCCCTGGACTGGAGAACTGGATGATGAATCTGTGCTGCTCACGGCACCTTGGTGGCTGTTTGCTTTCCAGCAGCCACTTGGAAGCAGGGCCAGGCTGAGGCAAGAGAGGCAAACCTGGCAGTGGGGAACATCTATTATTCATCTGCAGTAATTTGTGGCCTGGCAAGAGCTGATGAATCCAATCTTGAGGGGATTTTACAGCGAGTTAAGGAATCTACAAAGGAAAACCAGTCAAAATATTCGTTCCTGTTCTAGAAATAAGGCAAAGTCCCCACTGGAAATCCACCCTCCCTGACAACCTGAGCCCAACAGGCAGTGCTGAGCACCACCCCAAATGCTGGAAATGGGAATGCTGAAGGCATGGCAAAGGTCAGATTGTGCAGGAGAAGCAGCAGAGGAAACGAAAGGCAGAGGCTCTGGTTTGCTGCAGGGTGTGGAGCATCCTGAAAGCCCCCAAAACTGGGAGGGGACAGCACAGGTGAGGTGTGACACAGCCCAGGTCACCTCCAGCACAGCAAGGCCATTTGTGCTGGGCAGACAGAACAACACCACAGCAGCTGCTGTTGTTTGCCAGGGCCTAAATCTGAACTGCAGCTGATCTCTTGGAACCACAGCTGGGACAATTCCCTCCTTCCAGCTGAGCAGCATCTCCAGCACAGGAACCTGCACCCTGTCCCGTCAGCAGCACCAGCACAGGAAATGCTCCTGCAGCCACTGCATCTGCTCCTGGGTTTGTGCCTGCACTCTGGAAACTTGGCTCCAAAAGGAGGATTTTCCTAACAAATGGAATTTGTGTGCTGGTTAATGCACTTGGGAACAGACAGAATTTCTGCTTCATCCAGCCAAGCAGAAAGGAGCAAACCAATCTCAATTCTCTCTTTCTTTTCTGCATCATAAGGCTAAAAATAGCACAGATACTGCTCATAATAAAAATCTACATTTATCGATTTTGGGAGTGATGTGATGGTAACTAAATTTAAAAGTTTTGTTCATAAACACTGACTTGTCAAGTGAAGGAACAAATCTTCTTAAAGAAGAAATTAATCACTCTCATAATTGTAAAGTCTAATAAAATAAAACCTCATTTCACTATCACTCCAACTCCTTATTATGAGCTACAATTTATACTACATTACAAATCCTCCTAAAGGTAATAAATTTGACACTGAAAAAATTAATACAAAATCTAATTACATTTAATTTTATTGAATTAGAATGGATTTTTTTTTCCTGTAATCTCACTTAATTCAAAATATTTATAAAACACCAAAATTATTAACAAGGCCTAGAGAACCCCCCATATAAAGTTACAGACTTGGGCAAATGCCTACCTTCCTCTCCACCACAGCAGAGATGAGACTGGAAATCTTGTGTTCTGGGCCAAATTCTGCCACAGGCAGCCACTTGCTCTGCTCTGCTGACCTCAGTCTGCCTTCTTGGCATCCACAGTTCTAAAGGCAGACAAGAAATAGGGCCCAGGGAGGGCTGAGTATTTCTACAAGTCACTATTTCTCTGAGAATCTATGGGAATCTCACTGCTATTTCTCTGCAAATGAAACAGAGCCTCACTGCTCATCTCATCACCCACCCTAAAAGAGTTCCCAGTTCTCAGGGGTGAAACCTTTTCCTTTCCAGAGAAGGAGCTTTGTTCTGGCACGAGCCTGGCTCAGGAGTTTCACCCATTGCTGATCTCCCTGATCCTAATTGATGTGGAATGGGACACTCACGCTCTGCACTGCCCAGCCAAGGAGTTAAATCTTCCATCTGAGGGAGAAAATCTGCTTTAAACCAGCTCCTCTTGTGTGTTTTTCACAGGGTGTAATTTAAGCGAGTTGAAAACCCCAGGTACTCAAACTCGATGCTTTCAGCGGGAGGAACTTTCTAAATGCTGTTTTTTCTCTCTTTTTCTGTGCTGTTTTTTCTCTCTTTTTCCAACAAAGCTGGCTGTGTCAGCTCTCTGATGATTATTCTCAAAACAGATCCCTCTGAAGAGGAATCTGCAGCGGGGAAAGGAACTTTCCTTGTGTCGGAAACTTCCAGCACAGGTACCACCAGTGGGATGAAATGGCACAAATTATTCATCCCTGTTGTTCACCTCCAGGCAGCTTCTCCAGCTGCCAGTTCCTCGTCCCTCTGGAGGTCTGGGGGCGTTTGCTTTGAATGACAAATTGGGGGGTGCATCTCGGACACCTCCCGAGCGTTCTGAGCCCTCCCCTCCTTGCCTTCCTTCCCCTCTTCATGGGCTGCAGAACTGGCTTTAAAACACCCCCACAACCAAAACATTAAAAAGGAAAATTTCATTTTGAGAAAGAGCAGCCACCATTTTATACACTGCACTCAAAAAAGACAAGTTTACACGGAAAATATTTAGAAGATTTTTAAAATTAACACCTTAGGCTTTCTTAAAGATTGAGTCACTTCAGTGACTCAGTATATCATGGTTTTCTCCTTATTTTTTTTCTCTGCTGTGAAATAAGCTTGGTTTATGGAGCAAAAACATTATGATTTCACATGTAGCAGCATAAAAATTGCCTTCTGTTCAAATTCATGCTTCTCTGGAAGATCCCAATACCTTCCACTGAGCATGAGTTTATTATCAGAACAGAAAAATGCATTTTGTGAGCAAATTGAGCCCTGCTGTCACAAGCTGGGACGAGTTTGTATTGACAAGATGTCAGAACATAAAGAAATTTTAGGTTTGTATTTGGCATTTACTAAATCAAATTGTGGTAATCAGCTGAGATCATATAGAAATGATTTTACAGTTTTGCTCAGTGATTGTTAGAATTTTGCAACTTGAATTTATTTGTAAGCAACACATATTTCTCCAGGAAACCAAAGTCTTAAAGTACTTGCAGAAAAAATAGTCAATATCATTGCTCAAATTAGTGTTTGTTGTGCATACAAAATTAAATTGTGAATGTGTTAACGAGGTTATATCACATAGTGATTGAATTTAATGGCAAAATGGAAAAATTCCAGTTAATATTTACTTCGGGTTAGAATGGAATTCAGTAGCAGTTTTGCATTTTGAAAAAAAAATGGATGGAAATCTGAGAGAAATCCCAAAATCTTAATGTTGAGCTATTAAAAGGTTTCCATATTAATATTCAAGAGATAATTCAATAATATTCAAAGAGATCCCAAAACAGGAAAAAAAAAGATCAAAAAAGCACACAGAAAGCTGGATGAACCAAAATACGTTCTGAAAAGCAAATATTTAAACATCATCAACATTCAAACAAAAATATAAATATCTACAACATTTGCTTCAGCTTGATTTAGTTAGTTAACAAAATGAGCATTCCTGTTTTCAGGGAGTTGCTTTTTTTGTAAAGGACTTGGCTTTATAGAAAAAGTTTTTAACAGTTCTATGCATAAGATTGACAGTGGTGTCTATATATTTGTGATTACAACTGTGATACATGGATATAAAATTGTGAGTTCCATCGTATTGGAGTCAAATATGGAATCCTACTTAACTGATAAAATTAAAAAATAATTCCACCTTGAGGTTCCCCTCTTTGGATAGCATTTCTACAGTTACTATTTAATATTATTTCAGTTTTAAGAATGGCCTCCAAACATTCTGCTTCACTGTTATGAATGAAAAAAATCCTTAAACCATATCAGGGGATGAATGCTCAAAAGAAAGTTTGCTCTTTGTGATCTTTCAGACAAAAGGTAGGATTCAAATGGTGTATTCCAGCAACACAAAACCATTTCAGACTTTGGGAACCTTACCAGGAAACATGGATCATATCTTCAATTGCCCATTAAAAATAACATCCTATTCCCACAGATTTCAGAGGCAGCAGAATAATTTATTACAAGGGTAGCTAAATATAAAGCTTGTGCTAAACTCCATTTGTTAAAATTGCATTCTGGAGCTGAAGCCTTCAAAAGCTGGAGCTGTGCTTGGGAACAGCCGTGGCTGAGGAGTTCAGAGCTCTCAGAACCGTCCCTGCCCTGGAGGTGGCAGAGTGAGCAGCCCCGAGGTGTTTGCTCCTCGTGTCACAGCAGGATGATGAGCAGCTCCTCCAACACCTTCCTACAGGGATATTTGAGCATCCAGACATTTAAAAACAGATGGGAAGGGGGAGAGGCAAAAGTCCTAGTGTGACTAAAATAGTGATTTTTCTTAGGAGTTGCAAGAGTTCTGAACAATCCCTCTCCAGGCCTGACCTAATGGGCTGGAAATGATACCCAGCACTAGGCTGGGAAATAAACTCATTTTGGGCTGCAGATTTGGGCTGGGATGCTCTGAGGAGAAAAATCACTGCCTGAATGAGTTTGCATCTGAGGTTTTCTTTATTTTCAGTGTAACTTTACATATTGCCAACCCTTCTGTAGGTGGCAAGCAGCTCACTTAAGATGTTTCTTCTACTTGAAAGAAAAAGCCTTAAACCAAATGCCAGCTAAGTGAATTTGATTTATTGGTAATAACGTTCTGGCAGTATAGAAGGGGTGTAAATAATGCTCTGCTTTTCCCAACTCATAATCTTTCACAGTATTTAAGTGTTGTTTAACAGCAAACAAATAAAAGGAACACTTAAGATGAAAACTGCTACTGAACTGATAAACATGATTCTGTATTTGAAGAGTATTTCAACTGTTCTTTTCATTTGCACCACCATGGCATTATGACCTTCTTCACTAGGGTGGGAGTGGGAAAATGCAGCCGAAATGCATGGAAATTAAAATTATTAGTGGGTACATGCTATCTCTGCCATTCCTATGGGAACCATAGCCATTTATGCTGCGTGCTGGCATTTATTTAGTGCTGAATATGCAATTGCAAAAGTGGCCACTGCTAAAGTTCATTGTTTGGAGCATCCAGACTCACTGAAGCCGAGTGCACAAGAAAGGCATTGGCAGGAATGAGGCAGGGACAGCATCCAGCCTTTTATCCCAGGAAGTGGGAGTGAGGAAGCTGCCCCTGAGCAAAGCCTCCTCTGCTGGGCACAGGCAGCCCCTGCCCGGCTGGGCGAGCACTGCAGGGCACCAACAGCCCGGACCGGCCACTGCTCCCCAGCACAGCCAGAGGTTGCAAGAGGCTCCCTGGTGCCAACCTCTCCACAGCCAGGGGGGCTCTCAGGCACAGCTCTTCCCAATGGCTCTGCACATTCTCCATCTCTCTCCAGCCCTCCCGAGAGCGCTGCACAGAGCCAAGCCCTCCTTCCCTGCCCTCACTGATCAGCACCAGGAGGCATAAATGAGCCTGGGCTGCACAGGAAACCCAACAGCAGGACCCAGCCCACTGAAATACACTCTGATACTGCTTTTGCTTGCACTACAGACATCACACTAACCAGATCGTTATGTCTAGCTCTGATTTTACTGATTGTCAGAGTGGTAAATGCAATAGTTTGACAAATCCCCCCAAACTGCATAAAGAGTCTTCTCAGCAAAGTCTGAGCGTTGTTTCAGTGTCACTTAGGCAGCCTTAAGGACCATGACAAGGGAGTGTCCCACTGCTTCCTCCCAGCTGTAATGACATTCTATTTAAAAAAATGACATCAGCATCCATCTTTAAAGTATCAGTCCCTGCCTTGGTCTTTAATTTGATAAGTTTGAAATCCTAAAGGTTTAAACTGAATCCTGCACTTTTGCAAAAACAAAACATTGTCTGATTGCTGTATTAAACACAGATGTTGCTGACTTGCACAAAGATCCTGAAATCACATCTTTTCCTTGTTCAAAAATTAGTGTGATCTTTAAACAGCTGCTTTGTTGAGTCCACAGGTAGCTGCACTTTATTTTGAGAGAAATAATTCCTATATATAGCATCCATATGTTTCCTGCCTTTCAAAGGCTTAGTTGAAATTAGGTAAACAAACAAAAAATCCTTCTTCCTACTGCAATGTATAGGGCAGGCTCTGATTCTGTAGAGTTGCCAGAAAGAATTCTGTAAAGACCACATCAAGTCCAAGGGTAGCAGGAAGGTGGTAACTGGGGGCAGAAGTCTTTCCATTTACTGCTGACCCTTGGGTAAAGCCAACGGTGTTTGGCTGTGTTTAAATGCTGGCACCTGGAGAAGAACCTGCAATTGTGGGGCCTCCAGGTGGGAGTTCAGCTTTCCAATGTGCTCCCTCATGAGCAGGGAAAATGTAGTAATGAATTGAAATAAGACTTTTACCTCATTCACATCTGCATTACAAAACTAACAACAGCTCCCAGACTGTGAACAACAAGCATTTGAAGAAATGGGGTCAGGAATCTTATCACCCTGAGTTAGAGATCACCTTCTCTATTTTTCTCAGCACATTGTCACACATGCTGCCAGATAGTATTTATTTCATTCTTACACAAGTACAAAAGAGGCTCCTATCAAATCCCTGCAGTTCAGGTTTCAGCTTCTACAGCATTTGACTTCATTTCTTGTGTTACTTTTTTACAATTTTTGCTTGATTTGATTCTTATATTTGTGCCTTGTCAGAATACTGTAAAAATCTCTTCAGTTTATGATATGGGCAAAAAACCTTTTGATTCCTCTGATGTTCAATCCCAGCTTAATTTGTAAGTGATAAATTGGAAGGTTTAATCTCAGTGCCCACATGCCACATCTCAGAACCAGATCACACTTTGGCATGAATGGCAGGCTCGGCTTAGCAAAGCCCTGGATTGAAAGACTGCAATGGGTCTGGGAGAAGCTTATTCATCTTTTATCACTGGTGGAAATGTTCATGCTTCAGTTATCTCATATGGAAAAACAGCATTTTCAAATCAAAGGATTCTTATGGACAACTATGAAATCAGATTTTTCTTGGAACCACTGCTGTGTAAGAATCGTTTTTACCTGAGCCAGTGCTCTAAAGAACAGGGACTGTGCCCATCCAGCATTTCTGGGTCCCAGAGGGGTGAAAACAGAATATGCAGAAGTGGGTGTAATTATTGGCATAATAAAATAGACACAGCATTGGCTATCTAATACATCCTCACCATCAGCACCTTTCACTGCAGACAAACTTGTCAGTGGCCTTTGTTGCCTTCATCAGGAGGTCGAAAGAACAGAAATTCTTTAATTCCAGCTCTCCAGACAGAAGTGTTCAAAGGCAAGACAGTTGGAAAGGGAGACATTACAAGATCTGGTCTGATGGACCAAGATAAACTGGAAAGTGCCAATATGAAACACCCTTAAAGTTAAGAGAAATGTATTTTAACAGAGTTTTTTTCTCTGTCTTTTCTGCAAAGAATGAAGTGCTGTAATAGAAAAGTTACAAAAGTTCAGTGAGGAGCCCACACACCATGGCTCACAGGATCCCTGGCCAGGGTCACCTGGTGGCTGCTGGGTTCCTGAGCCAGGCAGTGCCCCTGCACTCTGTGCAGCACTGCCACAGCCAGCCAGGGACAAGAGAGGTGTCTGCACTGCTCTGTGTGTGACTGCCACCATTTAAACCACAGCAGCCTCCATTTGCTCTGATACGCACTGGGACTGAAATTGGGGCTCAGATTTGCACAATATTTAACATTCCAATTCTAACCTTTGCTTCAGTCCTGTGGCATGTCCAGCATTTCACTCTGCTTTGCAGAGACTGAATTTCCTTCTCTTCTTTTTTTCTTAAACCCTTTCCTTCTGCTTCCTGCTGAATGAAATCTGATGTTGCCTTCTCGTTCCCTTAAGCCTGGTAAGGAACTGTGTCCAGCCACTGCAGAGCTTTCAGGGATTCTGTTCCAGCAGCTCTCAGCTTGGTACAAAAGCACTCACAGATGTAATTTTTCACTGCTTCTCACATGAGCTCAGCCCTGTGGAAGGAGATGGAGAAAAGTTATTCCCATGGAATGTGAAGCAGTGACTGGCTGGAAGGAGCTGCCTCTGTGGATAATGATCATCTCTGATATTTCTTCATCATTCCTGGAGAGCACAGCTATCAATC
The DNA here is from genome assembly GCA_013397235.1 of Lanius ludovicianus. Lineage (NCBI taxonomy): Eukaryota > Metazoa > Chordata > Aves > Passeriformes > Laniidae > Lanius > Lanius ludovicianus. The sequence continues at coordinate 890,958 of VYXG01007384.1, forward strand.
CATGCCTAATCTAGGCAATGTATTTCTAACATAAAGTCCCCATATAGCAGGCAATGACAACTGCAAAAGCTGATTTATCCAAGCTGCTCTGTGCTCCTATTCCATGGCAGAACAGATAATATGCTGACAGACAGACAGCTTAAAGCTGAGCTCTCACTTGATCTCATTATGTGCCAACTGATGCAAGCTAGGAACTAAAGTGGTAAATTGTCATGTAGCAAACAAAACTTTTGTAGCAGCTCACAGAAATCATTTCCAGATAAAGCCAATAAACTTTCATTCTTTTGTATTCTTGAAAAGTAGCCCGGACATTGACCTGTGACACTACAGGTTCTCGTGGAATAATTACAATAAAAGCTGCTCTATCAGAGAAATATTTGGAAGAACAGCACTTTACTAGTTCTGATGTATGTTTAAATTGAAAGCAATTAGTGATTGATTAGAGCCAATTACATCTAGGTCAAAATGTTAAATACAGATGAAGCCATTTACCTGAGAAGTGGTTGGAGTGATGTTTATTCCTGTTTGTTGTGCTAAAAACAAACAGGGTCTGACTCCATTCCCTTCCAGACAAAGCAGAGCTGGGTCTTCCTGCAGTAACACCACAGCCTGTCAAAGTCTGGGGGCTGATTCCACAGCAGCAGGGCTGTCTGACTTCCTGCAGGAGACACTCAGGTCTATCTGAAATGTGTAATCTGACAGAAGCAGAAAAGTAGAAGAGCTCTCTGTTTGAATAATATGGGGGGTTGCCTCTATTTTTAAGCTTTCTCAACACGAGACAGATTCCAACAAAAATGTTTGGGTTTAGATGAGCCTGTTCTGCAGGCCTGAATTAACAAGAGTAAATTTAAAAAAAAGGGAATCCAAGAAAACCAATAAAGTATTTACCATTTTATTTTTCCTTGTCCATTTCATTGACTTTGAAAGTCAATCCTTTTTGCTGCCTTCATTTTGACACTTCATTAGCTGGTGGGTCACCACCTTTCGTTCCACTGAGTAGTGGTTATTTTTCATGCCAGCACACATAGAGGATTCAGGCCTGATTTGTATTGCAGGTAATAAATGGCAATTATCTGCACCTTTTTTCTGATGTGAATCACTGTCTCTGTGTTGGGGGAACTAAATCTTTGTAACTTTGATGAAAGTGGATTGGAGGATAACCAGTCCTTCCCTGGCAACTTACTGGGGCAAACACTCAGAGGTCATCCACTCAATTTGGTGTAATTACTGTCAGTTTAATGATGAAGATGAAAGAAGATAGTCTATACTTAATCAAGCAGATAAGCATATGAAGCTTTTGCATTAAATATTTAATGGAACAATAGACACAGAAGTGGAAAACAGTGAGCAAAGCACGGCCCTGCTGGGGCTGCTCTCCTTTACCCAGAACGCTCAGGACAAACAGTAAATCCTTTCCTCTTTTTCCTCCATCCTTTTTCTAGAGATGCTATAACAAAAATCAGGGAAATAGAACACCAAGCTCAACTTCAAGAAATACAGTTAAATTTCACATTTTTCCCATAGATGACAAATGTGAAAGGTGCCAGAGTGGATGCACAGGAGTTTGAATTTCCTGGAATCACAGAATGGGTGGGATTGGCAGGAACCTTAAAGATACCCTAGTGCAACCCCCCTTTTATGGACACAGCCTCCTTCCACTCCACCAGGCTGCTTAAATCCCATGCAGACTGGCCTTGAACACTTCCAGATTATTTACAGAACAGACACAGCATTGCCACAATGGCACAAGCTTTGTTTGCTCTGACTGCAACAACATCACCAGCAAATAAATCAGAAACAAATCTGTCGTACTACATACACTTAAAATTCAAACTTTTATTTTATCTATCTTCAAAACACTGGTGATCACTGTGGTGTCTGCAGTGTGTAAAATTCTACATTTCCTCATCCTTGCAAGGAACTCCCACTCAAGGCTGCCTCTTTCTGGGCTGAGAGGCTCAGCACAGGCATCATATCCAAGCCCATCCCGCTGCGTGTCCCTTGGATGCAGCACTTCCCAGTGGGCTTTTCCTGGCCATGCTTTACATGCATTATCATGCTCTGCAGGAAACTCAGCAAGCACAGCAGCTTGCCAGAGTAAAAGCAGTTAGTTGGGGCCTCTTGTAATACAGCAGTTCAACAGTTGAAAGGATTGTCTGTACATTTTGCAGCAAGGAAAAAAAATAGAGGTGTTGAATAAATATATTCCATGGAGTGGGAAACACGAGCGTGAGCCTGGAGTACTCTGAGGAATGCTAACACAGAGCCAGGATAATGCTACCTCCTGCTTCTGGGAAGATTATTTCCCCAGCCTGAGAAAACGATTGGGCCATGAAGTTACAGGAAAGGAGTTAGCAGGAGGCAGAAATACATCTTTGTTTAGATGTGCATTAAGAGAAAAGAGAGATGATTAATGAGACATATGACACAGCAATTCAACTCCAAGATCCTAATCTAAGATTCATAACCTCAAACAAGGATTAGGCTCCTAAACTCACATGGAATTTAAGTTTTAATGTACACCCTTCTCTTCATAATTTTCTATTGACTAATGTGGAAGTCCCTTCCTTGTGCTATTGCCTAAATCCTCCCATGGCATAGGAGGGAAGTTTCTCACCTCAGACCTGTTGATCTCGTAGCCCCAGGTTGCAGCACGCCCAGACAGCCTCTGTACCCAGCTCTGAGGTCACAGATGAGGTTCAGCACAACAAATTGTGTCCAGGTCTCTTGAATCTCAGGCTGTGTCTGCTTGCTGGCTTATTTATCCATCAGAAAGCAGCCCTGGCAGAGAGTGATGAGTCAGGATCTGACTGGATGCTGAAGATTTTCGTATTTTCCAGTTTGTGCAGATCAGACCACTAAAGAGGTGATGGCAATTCTCAACTGTATTTGAATACATGAAGTGGAAATGCAAAGTTCTGTCACTCACTTCTCAAGCTTATGAAACTCCAGGGGGATAGTTCTAATTACCTCTTGCATCCAACGTGCCAAGTAACAATTTCCACTCTTCTGGGAAAGGCAGAGGTGAGGACCATGTCAGACAGCTCAGCAGCAGCACAGAGCTGCCCAGATGTTTGCCTCTATCACTTCCTGTGTTCCACCAGTCCCATTTACCAGGAGGTTCAGAACCACAGCTGAGCTCTGCCACCAGGGAAGGGCAGCCCTGGAAGATCCTTGTTACTTATTACCACTATTTACTCACAGCTTATTGATGGTCCACAGGCTCTGCTCAGGATGTAGCTTGGCTAAACTTCATAGAAACACGTGGTGAACTTCTCCTGCTGAACATGCTAGGAGAGAAACTGATGACAGAAAATGTTATACTGGAATAACAATGAAAACTGGTTGAGATCTGAGTTCCAGTTTCTCTGGAATTATCCCTGCTTCTAGAGATTTGTCCACAAACCCACATTTTAGGTTTTACTTTACTTTACTTTAGGTTGACATTTAGGGTAAAATGAAGTTAAAAAACCAAAGGAAAAATACAGGGACCAGGATGAGAGAAGGGAAGTTTGGTGAAAAAGTGATGTCAAGAAGGGAACTGCTTTGGACATTTTGCCTCCTTTGGGAAGGAGCTCCTATCCCTGTTTCTGATGAAGTGACCCAAAACTGTGTTGACACATTTATTTATGCAGAAAGAATGGATGCCTTGTCCTAGCATTAGGAACAGTTTCAGCCATAAGTTCTCCCTGGATCTTAGATTTGTCAAGATCCCACAGATTTAGCAGGCTTCAGGTCTGATGCCAAGATTTGGAGTGGTCTTCTGCAGAAGAGATTTAGTTGGATAAAGTCTGTATTAGACCAAAAGGTCAGCACTTTACAGTCACCATAATTCTGTTCAGACTGATGAAGAGGAGGCCCTGATACCCAGCCCTGCCCAGTGCAGTATTTTGAGCACTATTAGTGACCTGCTGCATCTGCTTAGAGCCTCCAAGGGACTGAAATCCCAGAGACAACTGAAGGCCACAATGGAAAGGGACACTGCAGCTTTTCTAAACCTCAGGTGATTGTAAGATGAGCCTCAGTAAAACATCTCACTGCATCATTTGTGTTTGGGAATGCAATTCTTCCCCTTCTGCCACGACTGCTCTGTTTACCTGTGCAGCACCAGTGGTTAAACATCTCCTGCCTGCAACATCTGTTAAGAACTGGAGGGGTTTCAGACTGTGAATGTAAAACTCTGATAACCAGACAGAAAGCCTGGCCCAGTGACCCAAAACAAAGGAGGCAATGGATGTAAAAGGGTAATGCTGAGAGAAAGAAGGGAAGTTCTGAATTAACCTGGGATCATGATGTGTTCTGACAGAATGAAGTAACTCCTACTCGCAGTACTAAAGCTGCACGGCAGCAGAATGGAACAAAAACAGATGTAGACTTTGCAAGCAGTAGATAATAGAGCCTCTTCTCTCATACATGAGTAAAGAGAGCTGCTGGAATAAATTCTGTCAACAGCAACTAAAAATACAAGTAATTAGACATACATTTAATATGCTAGATTTAATACATATTCATATGAAAAGTCCATAAAGCTATAGCATAAAATCACCAAGGACCATGCAGGTTTTCTGTAAGATGTTTTGTTATGTTTATCCACAGGATATATTACCCCTATTACAGCAGCTCCTGGTGCAGCTCTGTTCCATCCACATATCACTTCCATTAAAAGCTCTGGAACAGCTGCATGGAGAAGGGTTTTGTTTGCTTTAATCTCCCTGTGCTCCTGCTGGTTCTTCCAATCCATACCCCTCACAGCTGGAGGGGCCAACAGAAGCCATAACCCTCATACTCCTGGGTTCCACTGGGCAGGGAACTCTTCCTTCTCCCAGAAGGATGATTACTTGTCTGCCTTAGATTTCCCACTTTCACTGGAGTCTCCTGGCACCATTAAACAATTTTATATTTCCCTTGTAGTGGTAGCAGTTAACACTGAACCGTGCAAACAGCCCCCAGTGCTCCCCAGCTCCCCCTCTCCCCTGGCCTCTGACCAACCTCACCCTGCTGAAACAGAGTGCAAACAAAAAACTCTGCAAGCACTAGAAACACAGCTCCAGCAAGGGAGCCCAGCCCCTGGCTGCTCTTACAGTGAGTAATGCTGGTGCCAGTGCTGCACAGATAACAGCTGGGCCTGAAAGCAAGGCTCAGACATCAGAGGTTCAGTGTCTGCACTGTGAAAGCCTTTTCTGTGCACTTAAAAGTGCATTAAAATCTTTTCAGTTGTGTACTGTCCTTCCAGACTGAGAGCATTCCATTCCCCCTTTCAATTTTCTAGTTAATTTTAGTTGTCAGCAGCTGCTAGTCCCAGACAAACATGGTAGTAATAGTTGTACCTTTTCATGGGGAGAAAAAGCTCTGCAGCTTTTAAGATCTTTTTCTGTTCTATTCAGGAAATTATTAAAACTAATTTTGAACTATGAGAACCTTTTCTGGGTTCTAATTTGAGCCAAGTCTCCTACAGGACTGCTCTGTTTCCTGTACTAGTTGGGTTTGCACATTTGAGAAGAGGGAAAAGATGCTTCCCCTGGCAGAACAGTCCTGTGCTGGTATTTCAAGATGATGGTTGAAATTCTGGCCATCACTGGGTCCCAGAGAAGGGATGCCTGAGGATGCCATGTTATTGATTGACTATGTGAATGGTACCATCTTGTTTTGAAAGTCACAGCAAATGAAAACAAAAATAATAATTCCCCAAATGCCAGTGTAATAAATAACATCACAGGAGTCATTTTAGGAGATTGCAACATATCCTCTGAAAATTTCCTCGTGTGACATTTGAGACATAGAAAGGTGCCTTTTCTAGGATTGTATTTACAAATACCCCTCCACAAATATCCTCAATATGTAATACCTTCCTCTTCTCACGTCCCTCAAACTGCTCTCATTCTGCTTCAGAATATTTTTTGTTACCAAGCAATTCCTGACGCTTGCTGGCTCCCTGTTACAGAAATGGTACCCAGGTTTGTGCCTGAAAGGGATCCCAAGAAATCTGTCATGCAGATGAAAATCTGACAGCTGTCCTGGTATCAGTGTACTGACACTGCTGTGCCAATGTGGGAAGAAAAGCTGTGTTAACTTGGGTGAGGACCTCCTTTGGCTCAGCAGGCGTCCTCTCCTGCTCTTCCTGCCTCTTCCAGCACCAAAGGGATGAGCTGAGCCCTGTGTTTCAACACAAGTGCACTGCAAGGTAAAATGTTAAGGCAGGGATCCATGACTGTTTCTGATGTGAATCCAGTGGAGGGTGTTTGACTGACAGGCAGACAGAGTAAGGTTTATTTACATAAAAACAGGCAGTGATGGAGGGTTCCTCCACTGCTGCCATTTCTTTCCCAGTGCCTTGCCAGCATTTAGGTTTGATTTGCGTGGTCTGTAATGGCAGCCAGCAGAGCTGCTCAGCCTCCAGTCCACTCAGACTTTAACATCTCTCACAAAAGTGCAAACGAGCCTGCAGATGTCTCTGCAAACCATTGGCTCCTCGAATTCTTCACTGAAGGTTTTCCCCTAAGGCACCCCCGGGGTGTTTGAGTGCTGAGGATTTGACCTCTGTCAGACAGAAGGAGACCCTGAGTGCCAGTTAGGACCAGGCAAAGATCAGGCCAAACATCACCTGCCCAGAGTTGAGGACTCTCTCCCTGCACTTGCAGCCTTGCACAAAGGAAATCCCTTGCAAACGCCCCTCAGCCCAAGGACTGACACTGCTCCCAACATTTGCCAGCGTCCTCAGGGTGGGATTCCTGGGGTGACTGGGGAGGGTCAGGGGTTGGACTTGATGATCTTTGTGGGTCCCTTCCAGCTCAGAGTAATCTGTGATTCTGTGGCTGACAGGACAAACTCAGCAGAGAAACTGCTAATCCATGAGGGAAGGAGAACTGCTCCACCACAGTGACAGGCTTTGGGATCCCACAGCCTTACCAGAACAATTCAGAAGCAACTTAAGAAGAGGAGAATGAACATTAAGAATCTTACTTGAAATTTTATCCTCTCAGTATCCTAGGCAAGGAATGTACAATGCCAAATGAGTTATGTGCTAAAAATGAAAGTCCTTATGTGGAAAAGTAAATTAATATTACTGCCCAGCACACCAGGAGCACATGAATGTGAATGGTGTGGTTTCCATCTCTGCATTGTCCTGAAATATCTGTCACTATCATTGCAACAAATAGAGCTGAAACACTGCAAAAATTAGGAAGTTGGTTTCTTCTATTTGACAATTCTTAGAGGTCCTGCCTGCCACGAGCCTTAATGTCTGCTGTTATTATGTGGTGTTTCTGTGTGTTGTACAAAATGTCTGGCTTGGAGCAAAATACTGCAGTATGTCAAATAAAACAAATTTAACACCAATCAGCTGCACTAATTGGAATGACAGTGACATTCTGCACTACACTTAAGAGTGGAAATACCTTACAGACAAGATCCTGACATTTGACTGAGATTCCCCCTTCAGGATAATGACATTGTTTAGAAATGCAGCCCCTGCAATTCCAGCACAGAACTCAAAAGGTATTAACACAGTTACAGTATTTACAATGTGTCTTAAGCCTTGACAGAAGAAATTCTGCTTATAGAAGGACAAAGTAATTCTCTCTTAGTCTGTGAAAGGATCTCAATTTAATAATGTAAATGCAAAAAAAAAAAAATAACAACCACACTATTGACTTAAAATTACAGGTTTCCTCTGATCCTGTGTTGAAATTCAGGGTTCTTTGCAAATACACTTTCAAAAAATGGGGATTTTTTAAACTATTTTTTTTCCTTTTTCTGAGCCCAAGCAAGAAATTCTTTGTGTCAGCCAGTAGAGAAAACTGGTAATCACCCACCTGCAGGAGGAGGGTATAAAATCACTGCTTAGCTTGCATGGTACCCCCAGTCCTCTGGTAACACTGAATGTGGGGTGGAATTTGGACAGTGGGCACACTTGTTCACTAAAAAAAAAATATATCAGTCAACATGAGCAAGGAGAATTGTACAGGAAATAAATTGTGTGATATATATCTTATTATTGTGCAAGAAAGAATTAGCAGTTGGTAATAACAATTAATTGGATTAGAAGCTGCTTTGGGATGGCAGAACCCAACTCAGAAGGCCAATTTATGGTGACTCCCAAGTACTAGAAAACAGAACTCATTCTGCATAAAAGAGTGTTTTCAAAAGTCAGGATTTTGGGAATAAAGCTCTGGAACCCTTGCCCATCTCTGGGCAGTGACCACAGAGTGCATTCCCAAAGCAAGCTCTGGAACAGGCCCCTCGACCCCGACACCAGAGCTGACAGGGATGAATAACTGCAACACCTCTGGCTTTCCAGAGGGATCTCGTGTGCTGAGATCCCCCAAAGCACCCAAAACAGAGAACAAAAATCCTAAAAGGAGGATGTTTAAAATTCAGATCTCAATCTTTCTGCACTTTTTTCTTTTCCTAGCAATTAAATAGGATAAACGTTTAATTAGGAAATGTTTAAAAGAGCACACTCCACAGAGCCAGTGAAAAACTTACAGTGATAAAGAAGCTCAGAGTACTTCTGCCATGTTAGTTCACTGATGATTAAATTGGTTTAAATATTAGCTGTAGTTAGAGCTGTGCAAAATAGACTTTGTTTTCCAGAAATTACACAGAACTTTTCAATTTCATAGGATTCTGCACTGCCTCAGTTATGGGCTCCATTTGCAGTGCCGATTAAGTAGATTTTTGCATCAAAAATGCAAATGTGTACGCATTTTTGATGCAAAACACTCTTTGCTTGAACACAGTTATGTCTGCTGTGATAGTGGCCTGTTTGTGCTCTACAAATTTTTCTGTTCCTGGAACTTCACAGTATATTATGGGCTCAAAACAGACCCACTTGGGGATAAAGAAAACATCCTTAAAGTTATGCAAAACATTCATAACAAAATGCAAATACTGTTTACAGCTTTCAGCATCTCAGTATAGCAACTCATATTCTAAATTGCAACCAGCTACACGGAAAACTTTACCCAGCCTCTGTGCTGGGTACCTGTGGTGCTGTCCTGCAGAAAGGCTGGGCCCAGCTTTAGGTGTGAGCCCAGCAGCCTCACAGAGGGGGTGGCCTTAGATCCATCCAACTCTGACACCTGCAGAATGAGATCCTTTCCTGCTCAGAAGGTTCCCTGGGAAGGACATTCAGCCAGGCAGGAGCCTGTCTCCTCTGGGGGAGAGGAAACCAATAGTCAACAGATGGATTTTAATTCTACCCCTGTTAAAATGCACCAAAAAGGAACTGGGGCCAAAACAATTATTCACATCACACACTGCTGGGTGGTTATGGATTGATGTATTTACACTTTGCCAGCACAAGCAATGTCTTCTGAGAAATACAAACCTCTGCTTCTTTCAGCCTCCCACCAGTGATGGATGCAGTCCTTGTCAGTGCTCCCTGGCAGAGCAGCACACATCCCCTCAGCACTCCACACATATTTACCCTGCACTAAGGAAAAAGCCCTCCACACTCAGGACTCAATATTCCATTTCCTAGCATGCTGCATCAATAAACTAATGACACTTCTGTCAGTCTTTCCCCAGTCAATGCTGCCTCCTCAAGAGATGTCCATAAAACTGCTTCTCTCCCCTGGAACGAACTCACAAAATGATTCTGGAGAGTGAGGAAGAAAAAAAAACCCTTGCACTGCAAAAGAATGTCAGCTCACAGAGAAAGAAACACAGGAAGGCACATGGCTGAGAAGCCCAGCAGAGGGAACCTTGTTCAGGTGGGGAGCTCAGGTAAGAGCCCTTTCCAGGAGCAGAGAAGGGAAGAATGTTTAACAGCTCGTCCTGGGTGAATGCTGTAGGAGTGAAAGCTGGCAGAACCTCCCCTCTCTGTTTCAGTTTGCTGAGTTTTGTGTCTTTAGAAAACTCTCCCACCCATTCTGTAGGACATTCCTTGCTTTTCCAGTCAGAAAATGCAGACAGTCACTGAGAACTTCAATTTTCTGCTCTGCGAAGGGCAACCCCCATAATGGCAACTGAAATGGTGTGGAGAGGCACAAACCAGCTGAAAGAACACTGCACAAAACACAGTGAAAGGAAAATTGGCTTCACAGGTGAGAAATGTCTAAGGTTCAACAGAAACCTTTTGGTTTAAATCAGCCCTCAGATTGTACCTGATCTTTCAGAAAATTGGCTTCATGTGCAGAAAGCATCTAAGGTTCAACAGAAACATTTTGGTTTAAATCAGCCCTCAGATAGGATCTGATCTTTCACATCTGCTCCTTTCTAAACTCAGGCACCTGCAACTGATCCCCCATGAAAGAAATCTGATTAAAATCAAAATGAAAGAAAATTATGACTGTGTTGGTACTGGATTGTAACAAAAATTGCAGGCTCTCCCTTCATTAGGAGCAAACAGTATATTAATGTAGGAAAAGTAGCACACTTTGCATGGAAAATATCTTCATGATCAAAGATCTATGTTTTATATAATTTGCTTCCTTGATTATACAAGAAACTACATGTAAAAATATAGTTTTGCTATACAGAAGAATTTACATTAAAGGTTTCCCAGCTCATCTCCTTCAGCTACCCTGATCAATGCCCCTCTCCTCACTGCAACAGCATCCATCAGTCTGGCTCAAACAGAAAGCCAGTAATGGGGAAATTAGGGAGCAACAGCAAAATCCTGGGAACTGAATAACCCCAGCAGTTTACAATACTTAAAATTAAACCTGGCATGGCTTTTCTACCAGATATCTTAATGATATGCACAAATAGGTGCTATTCAAAGGCCAAAATTTTCTAACATCCCAACCAGACCAAGACATCAGAGCTGCTGTTCAACACATGCATTGTTGTCGCCCTCCAGGTTCTCTTTACTTTGCATTTGGTGTTTTAAATTTTGCTTCCCAGGAAGCCATCCCTGACCCTCAGACTGGAGCCTGTGTAGCTCACAGATAAGTAGCTGCAAGTCTGAATCACTTGTTGGGCCACACAGGGGAACAGATCAAGAGACCTTTTATCTCCCATGTCAGTCCTTTGCCAAATGCAGGAATCAGGAACATTCAGATTTCACAGGGCAAAACACATGGTGAGCTCAAGGCAAACACAGGGACTGAATGAATGGCAAAAGACAACACTTCCCTGACAGAGTTCACTGAAACCCAGAAAAATGAAGTTTATCCTTTTTAAATTGTTCCTTTGTGTAAAAGGGATTATACCGCCTGTGATTTAGTGCTTCTTTAAATGGCTGCTGCTGTAAAAGTAAGATTACCAAAATGAAATGATTTAGGAAGAAAATAGGAAGGCAGATGCAAAAAGGCCCCAGAAGTACCTGAAATAGTTTCTGCTGAATAATTTAGCACAGCTATGTTCTAGTCCCCTCCTGTAACTCGTGTCTACTCCAGTTTATGACTATCACAGTCTGGAAAAACTCCAAGTGAAAAAAGCACTAAACCCCCTCACTTCAGCAGGTATGGAATCTTGCAATAAAGACAGAAATATTGCACTGACAAAGCAGCTTCTTCTGATTCCAGATTTTTAAAAGTTAGGTATCTAATTCCACCTTATAGTTAAGAAACATCCTCTAAATTAACTTCATCTTTATATATTGTAAAGTGCTGCGTTAGAGAAACTTGTTTTCCAAGCTTATGGCAGTTCCTACGTGGCCTCTGAAGAGAGCACTCCAGAGATGGGGACTGAATTTTGTTAGTGCACTGCTGAGGATGGCCACCAAACCTCAGCAGGCAGGAAAAGGATGGTTCCTCTTTGAAAAATGCAATTCAGACCTCTGGAAGGCAGTCCTGGCTGAGTGAATTAAGCCCTGGCCCTTGCCCTCCCCTCTGGCACCTCTCACAGGCTGGGCAGCAGCATTATCCTCATGGACAAACATTCTGGCACTTCCCCCTGCAGCTGAAGGATGAGAGCTGAGCAACACCTTGTGTTGGATGCTAAAACTCCCCATATGCTCCGAGCCTGCTCCCTTCCTCCTGAACACAGCAGATTTTGCCTCTCTTGTGCCACCACTCCCATGTTTTCTCCTTGAGGCATTTCTGTATTTTCACTGCTTTGTGAAACACCAGCTTTCAGAAATCACTTTGTGGGACTGTTTTGGATGTGTTCTGTTCTTCCTCACTATTTCTTTCTGTCCTTCCTGGCATTATGTGTTATACCAAATGCTGCTTTCCAACAACATTTCCAAATGTGTAAATCATGAAGTTCCTTGAGATATTTTTGCCAGCATGATTGAGAGCTCAGACTGACAGCTGATTATCACCACCCCACTTCCTCCTTTTGTTGATCCTTCACTATTCAAAAGTCAGATGCTTGTCTCCCACTCTCCTCAACTGGAGAGAGCTCTTTTCTACCAGTGTATGCTTTAAATATCCAATTGAGTAGGAATGCTGTAATAAAGTGATTATTAAGTTATGCTGTTGTGAATGACTGCAGATTACTCACTGTTGTGATGTGCCTGTGCTGTGCAAACACAACGTGGATGATTCACAAGGAGCTTCCACCATGTCTGGTTAAATTCACAGGAACGAGATACTTGGAAATGTTTTCTCCCAAACAGAACCCGTGACCAGCTTGGTGAAAAACAATTTCTAAAATAATTTTTAACACTTGATATCACAATTAAGTGTCCTTTTAAGTTTCAGATTCTGAGTATTTAAAGGCAGGGAATCAGCTACTTCTAGGAAATAATGAGATGGAACCATTAATGTCATAAGCCAACAAATACTCTACCAGCATGCAAAGGGTGCTAAAGAAGCAAGGAAAATTTTAATGTACACACACAATTGATATTGCCCATTCTTTAAAAAAACCCACAAAATGCTTCAAGAACCAAAGCTTACATAAATTCAAATATTTATGTGGGCACCTGCAGAAGGTTTGGGGGAAGTTGTATGAAAAACCTTAGCTTCTGATGGACAACTTACCTCATTAAAGATGGGTAACTGTAATTCAGCACAGAGATGGGTGTTGATCCTGAAGTCCACAGAAAAGCTGCCATTATTTCATTGGCTTTGGAAGCATCAGGCTGCAATCAGCAGAGCCTGGCTTAAAGTGCATAACCTGCAGATGACTGACTCAAGTACACATAAACATGATGGTAAAAAACCAGGTAACTGCTCTAATAATAAACTGAGGAGCATTTTGGATGTCTGGCTTAGCATATTAACAAGACCTAAAGACCCAACTATGAACTAATTAAGGCTCTCTATAAATTATACAAGCTACATTTTGTATCTTATCACTATTTAACAAAAATTGACGTGCTTTTGTGTTCACCAGCTCCTCAGGTAGGGCTCTGTTTCCTAACTCTTTATTTAAGCTGCTGGTCCCAGTAGCTCATAGGAGGCTACAAATTACCCTCATTACCTTATTAATTACACCATTGCTGAATAAGCTGCATTCCATCATAACATAACCACATTTCAGCATTCAGGCTTCAAAACTTCCTCCTGCCTCTGAGGAATGGTGGCCAATGAACACAGGAAGTGTGGTCCAACCTGGGGTGTGTGTGACAGGCACTCGCCCATCATCACAGCAGCCCTGCCCCAGGGACAAACTGGGCCTCCAGAGGGAATCAGAGAGGATTTTTACTGTAAATCACACATGAGGATCATAACAATGTGTGTGTTTGCTGTATTTCATCTGGGGTCTCAGTGCCCTGAGCTGAGAATGACCAACTTCCAGCCAGCTCTGAAATTGCGCAGGATGTGCTGCTCCAGCTGGATCCCTACAGATCCATGGGGCCTGATGGCATTCACCCAGGAATCCCCAAAGAGCTGCTCATGTCATTGCCAAACTCGATGGGTTCTGAGCAGTCTGGGGAGCCCAGGCAGGTCCCAGCTGACTGGGAGGTGCTGAATGTTGTCCAGGTTTTCAAGAAGGGCAATGAGGAGGACCCCAGACACTCCAGACCTGCCAGTGTCACCCCCTTCCACATCCCCCACATTTGCCACTGGGAGATTTTTTCCCCTGAATGTTTCTCAGCTATAATCATTCATTGCCATTTTTTTCATGCTTTTCATGTGATGGTGAGATGTCTTACATCAGTAATTTTTCTCAGAAAAAAAGGAAAACTAAAAGGATACAGCTAAAAACATCTCAAGTCCTCTCTGACTACTTTGTGGGGAAAAAAAATCTCAACAGCTTTATCAGAACTGTATAAACTGTCTAACCCCACCAGCTGACACTTTTGAATTTTACCCTTTCATAAGCAGGGAGTAAAACATTTATTTAGACCTGATGATGCTGAGACTACTGGTTTGTATTGCAGTGCTGCTTCTACACCTTAAGCTTTATTCCCAGCTGGCAACAAGATTCTGTAATGGGCTAAAACTATCAGAGAAAAATGTAAAAAGTCACAATCTCAATCATTATCAGCTTATGTTCAAAAAGCTTTGCAGCAAGGGCTGTTCATTGGGCAGAGAGCTCAGAGCAGGGTGAGCTCCTCTCTTCCCTGAATTATCATCAGCACTTCCACAGGTAGAGACTAAAACTGCAGCTTTTGGAAGAGATGCCAATTAGTTTCAGGTAAAACACATATTACATTTACACATACATTGCCCAAGATTAAATTAGATCTTTCTTGGCTTAACAGAACCCTGAAATATTTCAGGAAGCACCGTTTTTGCTCAGCCATTCTATGTTACCACAGCTTTCAAAACCCCACAACTTCTCTGAGGTGTAACAGACCAATTGCAGAATCTGCTGCACACAGTGCCAAATGCATGTGGGCAAATTTGCCTCTCTTCTTTTCTGTCTGGTTTTAGTACTCATTACATAAGAGCAAAGAACTTTTTGCAGATTTGTCACTTTTTGCCTTTGCTATCTCATTTTTCTTCCTGGCAGGGAATTCATTCATTGAATTCTCATTAGGTGTTTTTATTTATTCTGTTGGGTGTTAATCTGCAGTTACTGCTGTTCTTTAAGCTCACCTGTCCCACACCACTTAGGTAAAGGAACTTCCCTGAATGGGTGTGGAATCAAGCTGTGGCACAGTTAAAATGCCATTTCTTTAAGGGACAACAGTATTAGTAGCTTATATTACACATACATTTTGATGGCTCTTGGTTTTACCTCTTCAAAGTAGTAACTTCCTTTTTACCACTCCAGAAGATAAATAATTTTGGAGAAATTCCACAAATGGAACACTCCTCTGAGCCACGTGAGGGTACTTGCAGCACCGAAGTGTAGAACAGCAGCAGCCTGAAATGGATCTCCAACACCATTGGACTGCTGGTCTGCTAATCATTTATCAATAATAATATATAAATAACACAATAATTATTATTTCTCAATGATAACATCCTTGTTCTCTCAAGGATTAGGAAAACCGATTTCCAAACTCCCTTCTCCAGGTCAGTGCCCTGCCCACGGGGTGTGGTGGGAAGGCAGTGCAGAATTAGAATTAGGTTACACCAGCCCTTATTTGTTTCTTCTTTAGGACTCAGGCCCTTCCCAAGCAGACCAGCACTCTCAGGGCTCCTCAGCCACCTGTGCTAATTTGCCCCCTAAGACTCAGAGCTCAGTTATTTCCACGGAACCAAGTTGGGCACTCTGTCCTCAGCAGCCCTGGCCCCAGAGGGAGCTCCCCCAGCAGGCAGGGACAGAGCCCAGCAGTGCTGATTTGGTTAGCATGGCGCCTGAGATAATATCCTCTGCCTCACATGGCTTTCTGGGTTGGCCTCGTTCCTTCACTAACACAAATAAACACCTTCCAGCACCTGCTGGATTTACTGGAATAAATTAGTGTTTGCTCACAGGCTATGGGCAAAAAACCCCACAATACCTTATTAGATTTTACTTGTTAATCTCAGCTTCATATCTAATGATTGGGATTAATTAAGGCCATTAAGTACTCATCAAATAACTCAGAGAAAATCAATTTAATGTTTTAATAATTTTACTAGAGCCCAGTACTATTGACTTCTCTGCAAAAGTGTGGGAAGGGCAGTTTTGGGATGATGACTGGAGGAACGAGCAGAGGGGAGGAGTGCAGCCCAAATTTACAGAAAGCACCCAAATGTGAGCAAGAATCTGTCCCTGAGGCAGAGCTCCACACCCTGCCAGGACCCTTAAATTCACCCCCAGGAACTTGGCCTCCAGTGGGAGCACAGAAACAATTTCCATGCAGAGAGGCACCTGCTGCTCGTTTCAGGACAAATTCCACCTGCAACCAGCCAAAGGCAAAAAGCTTCAGGAGGGTGATGGGAATCCCTGACTCCCACACTAGAAAGTCAAAAACATTTACCTAAAAAGAAGGAACAAGAATATGGTGTATGTAGGACAGCATTACTACATTTTCCTTAATCAGGACAATTATAGAATTTACATTTCTAGCTGGCATTTAGAAGTTTTCAGTTTTTTTCATGTTAATCCCATAAGAAAATAAACCTCCTCTGCTTCCTCGTTTATCAAATAGTTCATTGCAACTGTAATTCAGTTAATTAAAAATAAAATGGTGCCTTTGACCATCCCTGGGTACATCTTTTCCACATATAAAAAGTTACTTAAGGAGGGTTGTGTCAACATGGCTGCTCATATTCATTAGGGTTATATCCAATTAGAATTTTAAGAAAGAATTCCATGCTCTCTCTCTATCCTGTTGTGCAGTTCAGTCTGCTCTGGTGACATCATTAACTTGCTTAATGTGCAATACACAATTTTGAGGGGAAGAGTCTGTTGAGTTTCTGTTCTGATAAGTCCATTTTGGGAATGATTGAAATAATTTAGAAAACATCAACAATAGCTGTCTGACTGTTTGTCTGCCTTACAAATTCTATGCTGAAACCCAGCCTCTTAAAATAAAGATGGTCTCATCAGATTTGTTCACTGATTCCCCTTTATGGTCATTTTTGTCAAAATTAAATGGCATCACCATGATTTAATGTTGTTGGATTTTTTTTTAATTATATACTTTTTTGGATTATTTTGTTTTTAAAGTCCTCCTTCATTGGAAAAGGCACCATTTTCCCCAAATTCAAGTCAAATATAATTGACACTTCAGAGAAAAAAAAAGACAGAAACCCATGAAGTGGCAGTAAACTAAAATGGAATGTAATTTCAGCATGACAATTTTATACAGCAAACCCAGGCTTTGAGGTGATGGTACTCAACATGAAATAATCATGATAATCAAGTAAAACATTGGTGCATCTACCAGAATCATGTTATGTATATCTTTATTACAGTTTTCAGAATACATGGATTAACAATGGCCAGGCTGTGATTTCATCAAATTCCTATTTTAAACATTACATACAAACACAGAGCTGTTTAAAAAATAGAAATGCATGAGTTTTGTCACCTTTTTTTTATCTTTTTTTTTTTTTTTTTTTTTTTGGCATCAGGAGTCCTATGACTTCCAAAAGGGAAATCAAATGGTGCATGACAGCAGACTGACTGAACTGTAATAGGTTATTGTTCACATTCTGTGGCATATGTATCACCTCAAACAGCACTAAAAGCACTCCAAGAACAAATCCTTCTCCCCTGCCACCCTCCCAGTGACATCAGTGGGTGCTTGCAGGACTGCAGAATGCACAGGCTCACACAACTGCCCCCCTGGAGCACAAAAGCAGCACTATGTGACCTGGAGACACCTGAAGCTGAGGCATTTGGCTGCATCTGCTTGGATTTTTTTTCTAAAAATTTTTTATTTACATTTTCTGTGCATGCGTGGGTGTGTGTGGAGATATCGCAGAAGAGGAGGCTCCTCACTATACTTATTTAAAAAGGAGTAACTTGCAAGTACAGTATGGCACATCAGAGGGGGGCTGGACATTGCTGAGCTCTTGTCCTGCCCCACCTTGCAGCACTTGGAAGGCAAACAGCAAAGTAGAACTCAGCCAAGCCTTGGTTTAATGGAAAAGAAGCAATTTACATACATAGGTAAGTTTGCTCCCACAGAACTATTACCAGCTTTAAATATTTACTAGCTAGATCATTCTCAGGGTAGGAAGGACTAAAGTCACCCATCAAAGCAGGATTTGCCTGAGGGATGCAAAAGCTGAACGTGTCAAAGTTTCCTTCACAAAAGCTGTAGGAGGATTTCCAGAGCCAAACCTGAAACTCAGCCCGACTCTCAGAGTTTTGTGTGCTGTGGGATGAATTTAAAGAAGTTATTAATGAATTGTGGCTTGGATAGAAACCATGAAAATGTTATGTTTTTTTACAGCATTTGTCTGAGGTAGTACATATACCACACACAAAAATGCAAAAATATACAGATATTCATGATTCTTTGCATATTACAGAAGGGAACTATGGGAACGCTCTCCTATCTGAATTTTCAAGAAGAACAGATAATTTTAGATCACGTTTCTCATACTGACCAGAGCCAGCTAAAACCAGAACAAACAACAGCAGCATTCCTGGGCACAGTCCCTGGAGCTGTTTGCCAGTGCCCTCTGGGGCACCAATCCTGTTTTGGCCGTAGCTCTGGTCCATGATATGATTACCACAAACATCACTGCTGTGCTGGGAAAGGATCCCTGCTAATCACAGACAAACATACATGGCAGACCGGGGTGCACTTGATTTCTCAGTAAACTGCATAAAACTGGAGCAAAAGGAGACCAGTGCCTTTACATTTCTGATCTGTACAGCCAGGAGCTCAGCAACAGAGATGTGGATTTGTGTGTGACTGAAACATTTCGTTCCCGTGACATTTGGAGATTTAGTTCAATTCGTCGCAAAGGTAAAATTATCTTCCTCTTAAATAAGCTAAGAAATGTAAACAGTGTAACATCATTAAAAAAACCTCTCTCAGTACTTGTAACTGGTAAAATGTGAATGCAAACAGATGTGCTGGTATACTGCTAACGTAATGTCTCAGAGGACAGAGAGTGAAACATAATTAGCAATCAATTTATGTATGAACCCTCCAGTGATTTTCTTTCTGGGATTACTTTGAATACAAATATAATTTAACTGATATATTTCATTTTTTAAAATTAGAAAATAAGGCAAGTGCATTTCTGAAAAAGGTGCTACTCTTCTACACTTCTAGATAAACATGTGACACCTCTGAAAATTAGATCAATAATAAAAACATTAAAAATATCTGCAATTTAATATAGACTGAAAAACTATCAAAAGACAAAGTGACCAGCATCAATTTCAGAAAATATTTTAGACTTCATAAATACGAGCACCCTATATTTACATAAATTATCTTCTAAACTAGTTTTCCTTTGAAAGACACTTTTGTTCTAACAGATATGTCCATTAAATTATATAAATGTTTCAAATATGAAAAAAATAGTAGTAAAATAGAAGCATCAGATGATGTTGTTATTTCGGATTTGCCTTTTTTTCCTAAGATTTGGTTCTTGAGAATCTGTAGCCAGCTTTGACAGAGCTTTCCAGACAAATATAACCCATGGAAATGAAAAAACTTGTGCACTAATAATTACTGCTATCGTATAAAGAGTCTGTGGAGAGCTTTTGAGTTTTCACATATAAAGATTATACCAATACTTGTAAATCCCAGCAAAATGCTAATTTCAAAATCAGAATTCTAAGACACTATTGATTTATAGAGACATTATGAACCTAATCCTTTAAACTGGCTTTGTACATTAAGCACGTTTTTATAACTGTAAATTTAATGGTTCCATTTAAAGAAGCAATGCTTCAATAAAAGGCTGATGTTGACCTTGCACAAAACAGGATACAATTCTTTTTAGCTCTTACTAATAAACAAGGAGACAATCCTGTTGCATGCTTATTTGTTTTTTTCCTCTTTTTTTATTTTTTCTTTGTTTGTTTGCTTTTTGTTTTTTTTGTTTTTTTCCTGAAGTACCATACAACTCTTCAGTTTGTTACTAAAACCCCCAAACAATTTAGGGAGAGTATTTAGTTGACAGCAAGCATTTCACTAGGCTTCAGTGGTATTCCTATGTTTAGAGCTATGGGCAAACCCCCTGTACTCTTTGAAGACAAGTTTTGAAAGAAAAAAATCAATACTATGAAAAGGAGCTGTATCTTTTCTTACAATAACTGGATGTAGTTTGAAACTGTGAGAATTTATCCCAAACTACTCTGATAGTTTTAAGATTATCTCACCAGAGAAGCAAAAAGAATTCTACTGTACAAAGATGCTTGGCTCAAGCAGTAGTGCAAAGATGCACTGGCCCAGGAGCAAACCTCCAGAGCAAGCAGTGTGTGCACAGAAACCACGGGACACCTCACCTTCCAGACTGTCTTTACAGAACACTAAAAACACCCCCAAGTTCCCCACAACACCAGGCAACAAAAGTATCCAGAATAATTTCCTCAATCAGCGACACGCAGTAATAAATTGAGAACGAGTGCCAGCTGCCACAGAGCTTCCCGACTCTTTAAAGACATCCCAGCTCAGCAACTGATGCAGCAGTTCCCTGGAATCCCCCTTCAAACCCCCATCCCCCCCAGGGGGACCCTCAGGGAACGGGAGGGAGCCGCCTGGCCGGACTGCAGCCAGGCTGGACACTCGCTGGGGACAAAGGGGACAGTGGCTCCCCAGGGAGGGGCAGCACAAAGAGCCAGCTGGCTGCTCACCTGAGGAACTGCAGTGCAAGGGGCTGCACCCCAAGGGAACGGGGGAGCTCCCACAGAGCAGCCTGCTGCAGTCACTGCTCACTGCTGCACAGGGCTCCAGGCAGAAAAGCTGCTCTTGGCTGCCAAACTCAGCACTAAAATCCACCCGTGGCCACCCCGCTACATATTTTACCTGAGAAACAGAGGAAAAACTCAGAGGCAGTTCGGAAAAACTTCATGATGTAGCTTGTCTCTAAAAGTCTACACACAGGAATTTTAGCATCATTAAAACAGGACAATCATATTTTCCCCCAAATATCTTTATAAAGACTATATAAGTGCACAATTAGAAAAATCCCTCCTTAGATACAGTTAAAAACATATTCTGCCCTTGATACCATTTCGGAAAAATCCTATGCTCTGTTTTATTTATTTATTTTTTTCTTTTTAGCAGTGATAAGTAACTACACATCATCATATCACCGAAAGTGTAGATATGTGGTATATCCTACTGGCAGCTAAAACAGCTGAATCCACCAGGCTTTACACTGAGATAAGGTTTTCAGCAACCTTACTGGGGCTATGTGTTGCTTTTTTATGGTTACAAAAAAGATTCTGATAATGTAGACCAGCTCATCTCTGAATTTATTAACATACAATTTTATTATTTTTTTTCCTTTCATGTTCAAATCAGAACTGCAAATGGAACCCACGGCTGTACCCTTTCAACAGAACTGTATTTTCTTACCCTTATAAAACATAACCTAGAAATCCCCAACTCCTTTCATGTGAGTTGCCAGCTTCAACAAAAAGGGGGCCAAAAAAAAAGAAAAAACATAAGAAAATAAGATATACACCCTACTGTTTAACACTGTTTACAGATCTTGGTAGTTGGGGTAATAAGATACAGTATGTGGATTTTTTTAGCAACAGCTTTAAAATTATGTATTTTTACACCGTCTCATATAATCAATACCAGCGTTCCTCTATGATCATTGCCAATTTGGATGATAAACTCTTCCCAAAGCATATCCATTTCATTGTAAATAAAACAATTCATTAATTCTTTGGCATCAGAAGAATCATACAGCTGCAATTGCTCCATTGTGTCGAGAACGAGACCTTTCCAAAGCTACTCGTTTGTTATCTGTAACAAAAAGAGAGGAAAAAACAAATCACCACAAGATTTGAAACACGGATAATGCAATGTCAAGAGGTTTTCAAACAGCCCTGAAAATCATTCTGAATGATATGTAAATAAGTAAGTAGGAGACTGGATCAGAGAAGTTTCACACTGCAGCTGCCAGACTGAGTTCAAGAGTTCTGCAATCAGCAATAAATTACTTTCTTGATCAGAGAAGCTGGGTGATAAAAGCATTAGGAGAATCCTGAAACACAGTCCCCTTGGAAACAGCACACAATAAATAATTTTCTGGGTAAAAATCTTTCAAATTTTACAAATAATTTATGCATAGAATCTCTAGAAAAATACATTTCAAGTTTCACGGGAATGCACTGACCAGTGCAGTGGTGAAAACCTGGGAGATGCTACCAAGTCTAAAAGCCCAAACACTGTTCACTATAATTTGGTACAGAGTTAAAAATAGAACAGTTAAATCAGCCACTTCCTAAGCATTTCCTGATTGTGCAATGTGAACAACTTTTAGGATAAAATATTACACAATAATTATTGCAATGAATAATAAATATGTCTCTATCACAGGAAAACAATCACCAAGCGCCAGCCACACTCCTAAACGCCTTCACAATGAGATTTTAAAGCAGTGAGTACACACACAGGCAGGCACACAAAGGGGCAGAGGATTAACCCCCACTTGGAGCTCTCCAGGTTTGCATCTTTCTCTCTAACAATGACTTCCTGCCATGCAAACTTGTGGAAGGTGGCTGCTTCCTTTTGGCCTTGCCTTCTCCTCTTCCCTCGTGTCCCGTTCGGGTGCTGCTCCACATCACCTCAGTCCCTACACTGCTGCAGCACCAGGATGTCCCCAAATCCACCTGGAACTTTTCCACAGGGCTGCAATATCAGAAAGAAGTCACTTGAGAAGCAAAACATCTGCCAGGCACACTGCAGGCACTCAGGTTTTCTGGGCTTTTCCCAAAGACTGAGCTCCCTCTGCCTGCCCGCTGCCCCTGGCAGTGCCACGCTGAGGTTTGGGCACACAGCCCGGGACCACGACACGTCTGGGGGTACAAACACAGGCTGGGAAGGGGACTGGGCACTGCAAGGGGCTGCCCCAGGAGGCTGTGGAGCCTCCATCCTCAGAGATATCCATCCCTGTCCTGGACAAGTGACCAGCCCCAGCAGGGTGGGTGGCCAAGGTGACCTCCAGAGGTCCTTTCCAACCTCAGTCACCGGACACTCCCTCTGACCCGGCCAAGCAATGAAACAAGACAAAGAAAGTCATCTCTGTGATCTGTTTCTGCCCAAAGAACAGAGGCTGCCTGGGGACAC
>VYXG01007384.1:914231-1013762 GCA_013397235.1 Lanius ludovicianus
GACACCGCCCGGGGACAGTCCGGGGACACCGCCCGGGGACACCGCCCGGGGACACCGCCCGGGGACACCGCCCGGGCTCTGCACACTCAGCCTCTCTCTCCCAGCTCACTGGAAGTGTCCCCAATGCTATGGGGAATTAATGGCTCCTTTAGCAAGATTATTAGTTCTTTTTATAGTTCTGCCTTGCCTCCTTTTCCTAATGAATCTAGCCATGCATAAAGTATTCAAATTACCCTAAGTCAATCTGTTTTGCATGGGAATAAATCTCTCCAGTGGTTGCAGTGTCACTGAGCAGTGGCAATTACAGCACAAAAGAAGGGAAGTCATCAACTCCAATGCGCTGCCCTCCTCCAAGACTGAAGAGTCCAGAGATGCCTCCAACACCAGACTACTTCTTGGTAAAAGCCCATTAACTATACAGGTTAAAAACAGATTAAGTACGTCTAAGAACTGTTGGGTTTTGGGGTTTTTTTGTTGTTGTTGTTTGGTTTTTCGTTTTGTTTGTTGTTTTTTTTTTTTTTAATTTATTTTCTCCTTTCAGGTTTTTTTTTCCATCGTGGTAGAGACAAACATTTTCTGCAAGTGACAGTTTAAATTCTCCTGTAACTGCACCACTGGGCTGGGACCTTGGGAAAATACAAAACCACCAAACAAAATCACAGAACAATGTCATTTCTTCTTCAGGTAATAACAAAGTATTTCCTTAATACACATGTGTTAAGCTAGAACAGATGGTTTCATATTAGATATGAAACTGGATTGGGCTGGCATTTCAGTCACTTGAGCAAGAATTTTGAAAAAAATCATTAAATTTATATCACTTTCCACATGCACATTCAGTTATCTCCAACATCTGTATTTGCCTTTTTTATCTAACAGACCACATTGAATAAAACACACAGCAAGTCTGGCTCATAAACATGACTGACCATTCTGGCATAAAATTAACTATAACACCAATAAATAGTAAAACTATTTCCTTGTGTTATGGGGGGATGGAGAGGGAAAACGAGTAAGTTAAAAGCAGTTAAAATGAAGTAAAAAATCCTTGCCCAAAGGCTCAGGTGTACACTGAAAACATGCAAACACAACCAGAAAACAGGTAATGGGTTCTGTGTGTACCAGCCAGGCCTGCTGGGTAACCCCACCCATTGGGGGGAATTTTATTTCTCGCTTTAAGCGTAGAAGTCCATTTCTTTTAAAAGCAGGCACACCCACACTGCTCCTGTTACAGACGTTATCATCTATCTCACAAGTGAGCACATGACCCTAAAAGTGGCCTCTCAATCTGCTGAATGGATCTTTCCTTAGAGCAGTGAAAGGTAGAACAGTGAAGGATTAAAATGGAAAACAAAGAAGATTTTTATGTCAAAAAATCGTCTTCATCTTTTAGCTAGCTGGATCAAATGAAAATAAAGTAAATACGAAATTAAATGCTGAGAAATCAAATCAGCAGCTCCTCTTTAGTGCACATAACCCTGGAATGCAATGGTGACCATGCAAACTTTGCACCCCCACTGGAAGAAATAGATGGACTTAGTTATAAAAACAATTCCTTGCTCAAGTCTTGCCCTCAGCATAGCACCACGATGGGAATAAACCCTGCAAAATGTATTTTTTCCTCTCCTTAATGCTCCTCCATTAGCTCTGTTATTAAAAGAGAAGTCTCAATAGCTGCCACAGATTTATTAACTCGGTGGCTTGTTATCAACATAGAACTCAGTTACACGAGGAGAAAAATAAATGGTACTTGCAGAACTGCAGTACTAAGATTAAGTGACTTTTTCATTTCATTTTCTTCTTATCCACTCTTCCAGGTAGTAACTTTATGCTCTCCTAATTATAAACCCTATTTTTTATGAGCAATCAATGCTAGCAATAATATAGATGTTGTGCAGTCAAATGGACTGGTCATGACACCGAGATATCTGATATTGGAAAAGACAGAGTCTATAAAACCATACCTCAAAGGTGCCTGATTGGAATTTGCATTATCCTGTAACAAGAAATAAAGTTCTCTTACATCATTATCTCTCAGCCCTGATATTAAAATTATAAATGCATTACAAACTGCTGCCTTGGGCTTGGTACCTCACTTGGCTCCCTTTCCCCCTCCTGAATAACCTCCCCAAGGTGAGAGAATCGCCCTTTCCACAGCTGACAATAATAATGAAAGCTGTTTAATGCTCAGAGAAAGGAGGTTCTGGTTTGAGTTGCCTTGAAAATTATCTCAGCAATTAATAATATATTTAAAATCTCATCCTTTTGAAATAGTTTTGACTATGCAGAAGAGACAGAAATGCACGCTGAAAGGGAATTTGTATGGCCCGTGCCTTTGGGAATCAATGAAAGCCTTTACATCAAACATTTATTTCTCCATTCATGTAAAATCTTGTTCACTAGGAAATCCTACTGAAACACATCTTGTTTTCATGAGCAACCAGAGGAAAAATACTCATGCAGTCCCAAGCACTGCAGCAAGTGCCACAGAAAACAGGGAAAACAGAAGAGCAAGACAATTTCCTATAGGTATGGAAAGATTACAGAAAAAATGAGTAAATTACTAACTGAAGTAAGTTTTAAATGGATAAACTGTCACAACTGATGGGTTCCAAGGATCAAACACTTCATCTGTAATAATGCTGATGTTTGCATTTACTCTAGAGAAAAAGGCGAAAACCTGAGTTTTACAGGTACCACTTTTTTTTTTCTGATCAGGACAACTAAATATCTTCTCTCTAATGTCAGTGATTAAAACTGTGACAAGTTAGGGTAATTTCTATTCACTTGAGCCTGGGTAGCCTCCAGTTTTCTCCTTGAGCTACCCAAGCTCAGGGGAAACCAAAGCCAACTTCTCATGTGCTGTAACTGCATATTACCAACTGCTTGAAGGAACAACCCAGGACAAAAATTAACTTTATTATTATTATTTTCCTTTATGGACTGCAGGCACCTTCATCAGCTTTGGCTTCCCAAAAATGAAAGGTAAATCGTTTTGGAAAATGGAATTGCTAGAACCTGAAGCAGAACTGATCCAGAGCAAACCAGCAGGGAAGTCCATCCATACCCAGCACCTCTCCAGCAGCTGAGCAGTGCCTGGGGCACTGCCTGGGGCACTGCCTGGGGCACTGCCTGGGGCACTGCCCGGCCTGGCCTCTGACATTATTGGGGAGCCCAGCTGAGGAAAAAGCCAGGAAAGGAAATTAAGAGCTTCAAAACTGCTGCAGCTGTCAGGAGCAAAACCCTTTCTGAGAGAAAATGGCTCTCCTAACCTCAATTCTGTGAGATTTGATTTCAAATTGATCTTTCAGAATGTATGGCCTACATAGGAAAAAGAATAGCAATAAGGTAAAAATCAGTTGTGGGAGAAATAGAGCCAAAAGAGCTCAGAAATAGCTCTTTTCAGAAGATTGTTATTGCCAAGAGATGAAACAAGCAAATAAAACACTTTTGTAAGTGGGTTAAGGGAAACTGTGCAGTTAATATGTTTTCTATTAATCGTTAAGTATTCAATCCACTCTTATTTCAACCTAAACAGGCACCCTGCACATGCCTGGCAACATCTGAACCAGACCCTTTACAACCACCACACTGGAGCATCTCACATTCACTTGGACCTGATATTTGTGGAACCAAAAACAAGAACAGATCCAGAGCTCCAACATTCCTGGTCTCAGCCTTTTTTTTTTTTTTTTGCTAAACAGAGTCTGAAATTCATGACAATCAAACTCAAATGACAGCTAAAAAGGTTATTTTAGCATCAGTTTCAAAGAAAACATTAAGATTTCAAGCAAACCCTGGAGCTGTAAGGTCAAATTCTATAAATCCTGGTTTATTTTGGTTTAGGTCAAGACTTTCATGTGAAAGCTGAGTGATAACCTGGGTTTATAAATGTTAAGACTGAGAAACAGAAACTTACCCTTAGGCCAAAATAAAGCAGATTTTTAGTGTTTGCTTTTTGTTTGGTTTTTTTTTTAAGCCCCCAAAATCAAGATAACACAGCTGAACACACTGATTATAAAGGCATCATTTGTTGACCTTATAATAAATTAAAAATTATGTTCCTGGCCTGGTTACTGGGATGTTTACAAACATATTGATCTGTAAGGAGTTAAGGAGTAGGAAAAGGTTTTAGAAGAAATAAGGAGGGAGAAAAAGCACAAAGAAGAACTGCAGCACTTACAGGGACGTGAATGGTTCCTCCTCAGGTAAAAAGCAGCAACACACATCTCCTGAGTTATCTGCAGGAGTCAGGAGGGTCGTGTTCTGTTCAGAAACAGTGGCTTCAAAGCTGTGAAGTCGTTTAGGTAACACACAGCACCTTCACTTTAAGGTTTCCAGACCATTCTGCATGAACAATTTCTCATGGAGAAGATGTGTGGCTGTTTGGATTCTCTTGAACTTGCTAAATAGATTTGTTAATACCCAGAAGCGCTGAACTACAGAAGCAGGTCTAAAATACAGAGTTAAAGAATTTAAGCCCTGACACAAAAGAGTTTTACTCAGATTAAAAGGGAACAAAGACATGTCTAATCTTTGTGCTGCCACTCAGACCCAGCTTGCTGGGCACTGTTAATTGTAGCCTTTGAGTCGTAGGAAAATGCAGAACATCAGGAGAAAACCCATTTGTTTATGTCCTGTGTGTTAGACACAGAAATGCTTTAAAATGGAATATTGTGGGACATTTTAATGCTAAATGGCATGTGTGATGACATTTACCAGCTCAGTGCAATCCAGCTGTGACCACAGTCATTACAGCCTGGCAGCACAATAAAAGCCACACTTCTGCCACCAGAATGGAGGATTTTGGCCATCTGTATCATAATTCCAATAAAGAAATAAATGCTTACGCTATTTAGAGCTATTTAGAGCTGAAGTTTAGTATTTGTAGGATGAAAACGGATTTGTAAACCCTATTTTCAAGTAATCAGTTTAAAGTAAATTTTACAATTGCTTACTCCGGGCCTTAAGATTTCAAAACAACCCAAAAAACAAAGAAAGAATTGGCCCAGTAAGATAAGGATCCTTAAACCTTTAAATGATCTATTAAATATTTTAATTTGACTTTGCTTTCTTTGTTAATAGCACCACTTGGGATGTGCAGTGAAAGCTCTTCCACAAGAGTTGCAATGGAAAAGCCTTAGCAGGAGACAACACATGCCTGCCTCAGGGGTTACAAGACAAATCAATCTATTTTTCTCCTTTCCTCCAAGGGTAATTGGCCTTTAAAATTACAGAGAAAAATAGGCCTTCGTGTCAGTACAATGCAGGCACATATACAGCCATTTCCCATTTCTTTTTCAGTTTGAATTCTCAGCTGAGAAGTAAACTTATAAAGGTGGGAAAATAAAAAGAAGATGAAGAGGAACGATTGCATCAGTTCAAATCCCCTCCAATAACAAGCACCACTGTGACCAGCATTTGAGGCTGGAATTGACTGAAACCTGCTATGAATTGCTGCCATTTTCCTAGGCAGTAATTTTTTACTCTTGATTGGGACAAAATTTTCTCAATTTTTTGTAACAGCTTGTACCACTGCCATTCATGGAGATTTATCACAGAATTTAGTTAAACTGAGGAGTTTTAATTATTGGTTCATTTCCCATAAAATCTCACAAAGTAATACTGATTTTTACCACATTCTTATGAAATTGCCTTTTTTCAAGGAGCAATCATGGCTATGAACATCCTGACAATCCTTCTGCTATGCTGTACACATAATCACGTAGAAACTCAGTTTCAGCCTTTGAATACTGGTAAATTGTATACAGTGCATTTAAATTGGCTAATAAATTGTTTCACAGCAGTGAAACTCCAATGCCAGTCTTCTCAGTTTTCTGATTGCTATTAAATCTGATTTGCAATACATTAATCATATCATGCTTTTAATAAGAGTTTGTCATGTGAAAATATTTCCCAGTGCATAGAGGAGCAATCAGATAAGCTACAACTGATATAGAAAAACAAGAACAAAGTTGAAAAAAATCAAAACAACTTAATGTTTTAAAAACAGAACTAACATTGCCTCGAAACAGGGTATGGAAACCACTAAAGCTTTCATGTGAACTCGCTCACTGGGAGTGTGTGTACAGGTGTAAAGCAATTATTAGACTTGATATCTGAATGAACTCAGGTTCCCATTAGAGCCTGAATGCTTCAATGACCCTATTATTTTCCTTCCAGTGCTCCCAGACCTGATCAACTTAATTATTCTGACTAGTGAAATATTTAGGACATGAATGTATGATTTGTTTTAAGACAAATGAGACAAATGAAAGTACGTCATAAAACAACTCAAAGAAAAGAGTAAGACACGTGATACGATGACAAATCCAGCAAGGTCAGGACTAACAGTAACAAAGAAAGAGAGAGAGATCCACGGCAATAAAACTACATTTACTCAGGTATTTTTCCCTTGAACCTCTCATTTGTAAGCTCCCCCGTATAGTGAAAAGATTTAGCTTATGAGTCAGAAGGGTGAAGCAAATTTCAGAGAGTAAATGAATTGTCTGCTTCAGTACTGAAAGAATCCAAATCTACAAACACAGGGATTGTGATTCTTCTTTCCTGACTACACAGACGCTTTCAGTAATTGTCCAAAAGTAAAAGCAGAGCCTCCACTATAAAAGACTTCATGTCAGAGAGGACAGATTTGCTGATGTGAAAGATGTTTCCCTGTTTTAATTGTCCCTACTATTTCACTGACGACATTGCAAAAAACATGTACGCACATTTTAAACAGATTTGTCAGATGCTAATACACTGTATTGTTCATCAATAATGTAATTTAAAATGGCTTCCAAAATGTCCTATTCCCAGCTCCCCTATTAACACTTCCACTCCTACAATCTGTACTTGCTTCGGAAGTGAGTTGACTGCAAGGTTCCAAACCAGGGCAAGGAGACAAAGACAGTAATAGGTTCTGAACTGGAAGTGCACAGGGAGCCCCCAAGTTCACATCCTCTCATCCCACCATGCTTGTCCTTAAAGGAATCAGGGGGACACCCAGGGGTCCCCCGGCCCTCGCCTCCTCCCCCCGAGGAGCTGGAGCGGCTGCTGAGCCCGCACTAACCGAGCCTCAGCCACAGTGCCATCACCTCCCATCCAACCTGACACTTGCAGGGAGCAAGGAAGCCACCAGAGACCAGCACCAGCTCCTGCTGAAGGCACTTCCTGACGTGAGCCTTCACTTCGCACTTCCCACAGAAGGATTGGATGTGACAAAACACACCAGGGCAGGAGGGAAGGCTCTGCACCTCCTCTCCACAACGGCCTGATACGAGTCAATACCAATTCCTCCCCAAAGTCACGCTCCAAAGCTGACAGATGGAAGTCAAAGGGGAAGCTTCCCAGCTATTGCTCACCATATCCTACCCCAGAACAGTGCAGGGACGCGCTCGCCTCGCCGGGATCCCCCCACCTGCACTGCTGCTTCCCCTGCAGCAGCATCTCCCATGCACAGCTGCCTTGTTCTCTGCACAGAGCACCAAAGCACTGAGCTCTCCTTGCTCAAAAGGAAGTTCTTTCAAAACAGCAGCTGGGTAACACTCCTGAAAAGCAACTATTTCCTCCTGGTTCATGTAAACTCGTTTTTCTCCACGCCCAGACAATGACAATGTTCCTTGTAGCCTGCAAAAGTCAGTCTCCAGTGTTTTTTTATGCATGAGAAAAAAAATTTCTTTATATTTAAATGCATATATATATATATAAAACCCACTCCGCAATAACTTGTAGCCTACATGTTAAATGAAATATTTTAAATAATACAATAAAAGCAGAATATCCATAATTATTTTTTGATTAAATAAAATATCAGCATTTTTTATTCATGGCTAGGTTAACATTTACAATTCAGCATTTTGCAATATTTAAATGGAATTGAATATGCTATGAGAAAACTTAAAACTACATCACTCCTGTCTGACCGGCTGGCACAGGCCACGGTCTTCTGTGCCCATCTGCATTTTACCACAGAACATGAAAGAAAAGCTCCTGTTCCAGCCTGGCAAGATGATCTCACCACCACCTGTTACCTCTCTGCACACCCCAACTGAGAAAAACTCGATCCTGAAAGTGACTTTTAATCTATATTATTTGCATGTGCAGGTTATGTGAATGTGAAGCCGTTACTTATTAAAATAATTCATACAAGAAAGTAATTTAGACTACACATGGCAGGCTCTGAGGTAAAATATAATAACTTTGAAGAAATTAGGAGTCTAATTTCTTTCTTGGCTGAGCACGGACAACTCCATTATGATTCAATGTGCAAACCCCGTGCTCACATAAAGCAGAATTTGACCCTTTATGCTCATAGAAAGAATAAAGGTCCAGAGGCAGTTACTGCTGGGAGAGGGCAACAAGGTGTCCCTAAATAGCTCAAAATAGTTTTATTTATCAATGCTGGTATCTGAGGAGATTATTTAATGTGCTGCCCTGATCCTGAACGCGGCGAGGCCGACCCTCACGGAGCCTTCCTCTCCTGATGCAGGGCACAAACCCAGGCCACTGCCCTGGCTCCCACAGCCCTGGGGAGGGAAGGCTGGAGCAGATGCATTCCCATTCCCCGGGGCTGCAGGGGGGGCAGCAGCACCACCTCTCACAGGGATGCTCAGGAAGAGGCTGGCACTCACACTCTGCTCTTCATCCTCGTCCAGACTGAAGTGAGACCAAAGGATAAGGCAAGGGGAGCGTGGCTGGGTCTGAGGGAGCAGAGCAGGCTCAGAACAGGGCACTGCTGGCAGTGCAAAACCAAACATGTCAGCTGGGGGCAGATCCTGGCCTTAAGCATCTCCTGAACACACAGGACCCGACTGGCTAACCAGGATGAGGCTTGCTGGGCAACCTTCACTGTCTCATGGAAGGGACATCACAATCTCCCATCACCTCTTAGATGTCTTTAGACTCAAAAATAATGTTTTGTGCCACAAAATAAACCTTATTTTTCTTTCCAATTTTGTTCCCATTTAGAGATCTAGTTTACAGCACCACTCCAAAGCTAGTTTTACCACACAGAGAAACTATGAATTTGGGTGAAAGAAAACAGTCGGGAGTTTCTCTCTGGGGTGGGAGAGAGTAGGAATTTACGCAAATTCTGCTGCTGGATAAAATGATTAGGAAAATACATCCTTAGTGCCACTAAAATCACATTAATCCATCAGATATTTTTTGCCTAAAGCTGGTAACGTCCTTTAGAATTACGTTTTGCTGCATATAAACACTTGTAACTACAAGCTCCTTCCATCTCATCTGAGGGAACATTTTTTCACGCTTGAACTAGTTTCATCTTCAGAAATAACAAAGTCAGTGTGTTAACAGTTTACACCTATTTGGGATTCACTGGGCATGGTGGCCTTTTAACCATCACCCTCCCCTTCCTTGTGCTTTCTGAGAACTCCCAAAGCCAAGGATCCTGTTGGCTTTTAAAGCCAAATCAATGAAACCATGAGCAGCTTGTCCATTGTGCACTGGAGCTGAGGGACTCAGAGTGCAGAGCTCACAATGAAAAGCTCATTTTGTTGAATAAAACGTTTGATCAGAGGACATGTTACCTTTTTTTTGTTTGTCTCCTCTTTAAATAGATGTTCTAGACAGAATTTTCTGTAAAAGTGGGCTGAGACTCTGCTGCACTTTGATGAGAATTCCTGCTGCTG
This sequence comes from Lanius ludovicianus, assembly GCA_013397235.1. Taxonomy (NCBI): domain Eukaryota; kingdom Metazoa; phylum Chordata; class Aves; order Passeriformes; family Laniidae; genus Lanius; species Lanius ludovicianus. The sequence continues at coordinate 923,885 of VYXG01007384.1, forward strand.
TCCAAGTACTTCTGCACTGGATACTCAAGGAAACAATTATGTAAAACTTACAAGAAAAAAAAAAAAAACTACATTTTTGATGCTCTTAAATTGCTTCATCAGCTGTTTATCATGAATAAAAAAAACCCAGAGAGAGATGAGCAAACTTCTCCAATCTTCCAGCCTAACAAGTCAACAGAAAATAGCAAAAGGCTGCAATAGTAAATAAAAGAGAGCCTGCATTTCAGCTTAACAACTTGACTTGCAAGTTTTCTAGGCTTTGGATACAGAAAGCCATCTCTAGAGACTTTTTTGTGAGGATGGGAACTTTTTAAAATATGGGGTTGTTTTAATTCTATGAAATTCACATCTGTGATTTTGGAATTTCCTACTCAGCACTAGCAGAAAAGCAAACTGTAGATGAAACATTTTCAAAAGGTTTACTACAAAGTTTGCTACAGAGATTTTTTTTTCACAAACTATGCAAATCTGGCTACTTACATTCCATGAGTTCTACTGACTCAGTGTAAGGCAAATAACTATTCCACAGAGCAGCATGCTTGCAGAGGGCTGAAAATGATATCTCAGTACAGAAGGGAAAAAAAAAACAAGGAAGAGAAATACTCTTAAGTATGCAAAGTATTTTCAGATGCCTTTTAATTTAATTTTTTTTTACAAGAATACAGTTAAGTACTCTTGGAATGCCAGTATAAAAGACTCAAAGTGCTAACTGCAATTTGATTTATTGGGTTTGAGTTATAATTCAAACCCAAGCCTTTTGCACTTCAAGTCCAGCACAGCACGAGAGAGCCACAATATCTGCAAAGTCCAGCAGGAAGGATTAGTAAATGTCACAGCGCCTTCAGGGCACAGCAGATCCTCAAAATAGGTAGTGAGTCAAGAGTCTGAACAGGAAAAGTACAGCAGGGTGCCTTTAAAAAATCTGCACCAGGCTGGGAGGTCTGTAAACCTCACCTCTATAAAAAGATCATCCCTTTTCTTCTGCTTTCTCACCTGCAAACCTGGTCAGGGAAGGGACCTCACTAAAGTTAAATAAAAATGCTTTGTCTAATTTAAAATAAGTTTATATATGTGTACATAAATGTATATTTTAGAGAAACACCAACTTAGGCCATGTAACAGGCCAAGTTTCAGTGGAAAAATGACAAATAGCTGATTTCTGCTTTTTCTTTAACATAGGTAATGACTGCTTGCATGGCCTCTGGAAATTCCTAAGCTTTGCCATAACTCAGCCAAAACAGTTATCACTCTATTCCTGGTCACATGTGGGGCTCTGAACATTGATTAGTGGCTAAAAACAATTCTGGTTTTGCAGTTTAAAGGCACCACTTAAGACGTTACTAAATCTACTAAATTTTAATATTTCAAACCCACTCTCAGAGCATTTCAAATGCCTTTGCCATCTAAAATCTGAATAGAAAGATAAAGGTCTAAAAAGTTCTCAAAAGAACAATAAAATTAATATTAATTGAAGTTCTGGTAAACTGAGTAAATGAAGAACCAAAACTTTTTTTCCCTTGGAAAACAATGAAGTGTAATATTGAACCACTTTCAGCACTTTTCCCAAAGCATTTTTGAAACAGACAGGTTGGGTTCAGGGTAATTACAAAGAGCAAAATGGCTCCAGCACACTCCAAATGTTCTGAAAACACTTGATAACACAAGTTATCAGTTCTTCCTCCTTAGGAAGATCTTTAAGCACTGACATAATTTTCTTTTTTCCTTGGATGCTGCCTGTCCAGGGCCATCCCCTGCAGACCAGGCAGGGGCTATCAGGGGAGCATTTGGGGCTGCTGACAAATTTAATCCCATCCTCACCTGCCCCCACCAGATCTCTCAGCTTTACTAAGGCATTACCAGCACACTGCAGTATTTTATTATGAAATATCTATGCACATTTACAGATGACTTTGCACACTTCTGAGTTACTTTGGGTTTTTCTCAGTTTCTTCTGAGTTTGCTCATAATTGAGTTATCTTTTCAAATAATTTTACCTCCAGTGATTTATTTCTGCTTCACAAGATGAAGTACAAAAGGTTCAATCTGCTGCTAAGTGTCCACCCCTTTAGGGAGTAATAAGGAAATGTGATATAAAGTTTCAGAATCCTTGCAAAAAACAGAGTAAAGTAACAGTAACCATGAGGGTTTCGTGATTTTTTGTGTGAATGAGGATATTTAACAGGTTTATCCTAACTGCAGTTTGCCAAGAGCTATCTGGTGAGATTCATGACAGAGAGAAGACTGGTTTGCATATTAAATTGTGTCACCAACAACCCCTCAGGTTTCTAAAAAAACAAAATATAAAGGGAGGATCTTCACACCAATTTGGCGCTGAGCAAAATAATTTACACCCCACCAAGTCCCAATAATACATTTGGAAGCCTGTAAGAAATGCATTGCACTCTTATTTTTGTAAAGGACACATTAGCTAACTTCACAGCTCACAGAGCAGCAAAATCCACAGGTACAATCTGATTTTCCCCAAGCTGTTTTACAACAACCCAGCCACTCCAGAAAAAAGGAAGGTGAATTTATGGAAAAGTGAGAAATGGGAGAGACAAATGGTGCTGCACTGGGTGCAAGGGTGGTGCCACTGCTGGGGGCAGGGCACAGAAGGCTCTTTTGAACAAGCAGCCACCCTTCCAAAAGCTCAAATCTGTCTAAACTAATCCAGCAAAGCAGCATGATCTTTGCATCAAGACTCCAACACCCAAAAATTCCCAGACCCAACCCCTGACAAGAAGCAGCAGTGCTATTTCCACTCCTATTTCCACTGCAGCATATGAGAATGGATCAGAGCATGAAGGTTTTTCACCCCCCCTCCCTCCCACTGATAGATGTCTGGCAGAATTATTTCCTGTACATCTCAGTGGTGCTGAAAATCTCACTAAGTATCTTTAAAAAATCCAGGGTCAAATACAGAGTCAGCATTTAAGCAAACCACTTAGCCCTGGATATGCTGGGTCTAATCCTTGTAGTTTAGCCACAAATTAAGCTGTCTTTCTTTCTTTCTCTCTGAAAATGGCTTAATCACCCAGCCTGGCTCTATGCAATTAAAAAGCTCCCTGCCTGTAATTGACAAGTGATGTAACCAGACATTAATTCTTATCCTACAGAATTCATATTTCATCTATAATACTAATATATTGCCCATATGCAGATAATTCACTAAAATCATTGATTCTTACATCTCCAATCCCCTGCCTTTGCAAAACTCTACTTTTCATACAAAACCCCCAAATTAATTCATGTCATACAGGTTCTATCTGTAAGAAAGGAAGGAAATTCAGTCTATCAAGATGTTTTGTCCTGCTTTTTCCTTTTGGGTGACCTCTGAGGTGACTGTTCCTGTGGACTACAAAGAGGCTGAAGGACTTGGTCTTGTTGGCTCTTGTGAAGAGAAGGGCAGGGAAGGGATCTGACAACAACCTTCAGCTGCCTGAAGGTGAATCACAACACCTGAGTCAGTGCTCCTGGTCACGGCCAGAAGGTAAAAAAGAGCCAGCAGCCCAAAGCTGCAGCTTCAATGGTAGGAAAAAGTGCTGTACCCCAGGAATGCAGGGCAGAGCTGGGTGGGGCACCCCGGAGCTGGGCAGGTCTGCAGGGGCTGCTCTGACAAGTGCCAGCTGACTCCATCAGTGTGGTGCTAATCCTGCTCCAAGCAGGAGCTGCACAAGATGAATTCCAAAAGCCCCTTCAAACATTTCTCACTCCCTATCAACTCACCGATTCTTGGCAAGCACATGTCAGGGATTCAGAAATAATAAGTATTAACATTAGTTATTTTTGGCCTGTCATTAGTATTTACATCCACACTCTTAGCAGTTCTAAATGCCAAGGCTTCGGTTTCAGCGATATTTTTCAAAAAGGAAAGGGTTTTTTTTTGCCAATTTATCATTTCTAATCTGTTCAAAGATTAAGCCAGAACTCTTCAGTGAGACTTCTTCATAAATAACGGTACAAAATTAAAATAAATTAACATCTATTATTTAGCTTCACTCTTAAAATAGTTAACATATGCCCACAGGCTACAGCATATATTGAAAAAATAAACCAAAAACCCAGATAGGGGACCTTCACCCCTTTCTGAGGACTCAGAAGATATGGTACAAGTAGGATTCCCAAAACTACCAGTAAGGACCTAGAATTTAATAGCTGTGAAATATTATTACTACTGTCTCCACAACTACAACAGCCATAATTAGGTTTATACAGAACCCCTAAACCAGCTCTCGAGATCATCTCCTGTCATCTTCAGCAGAACACCCAGAGAGGAAGGCGAGCAGGGGTGGGGAAGGAGGGGGAAAGTGGAAGACTGGGAAAACTCAGTTATCCTTCCTTAATTTGAGTAATTAGATTGCTGAGGGACTTCACCCCAGAAACACGAGGCTGACAGAATCTGCTCTGTAACAGCAAGTAAGGACATTCCAAGAAAAGCAGCAAGTTGTGACAGATCCTTGAGATGTCCCTGATTTGTGAACGCGCGTACCGGAGGAACACGACACGCAACTGAGAAAGGCAGCACGGAAAGCAGAAGGACATTCAGAGGAAACCAAAGGAAGAAAAGCCCATCAGACTGCATTGTGATGTGGTGGCTTTTTTTGTGTTGTTCTGTTAGTTTTTGTGGCCTTATTATAGCAAAGATGGTGCCTGCAAGGACTGAAGTGACTGACAGATGTCTCTCAAGTGTGCATGCTCTGAAAACGATGCACGAGCAACTTTGGCTCTGCTTTTTATGCTGAAATTGAAAACAAAAAGTACAGGGCAACTTCAAGGAAAGAATAAACTAATTGGTGTAAATTGTCCTAATCATCTTTTTTGCTTCTTCTTTGAGTTGTGGAGTAACTTTCAGTCACCACTGAAAACTGCACCTGCCAAGGATGCCCTTGCTCAGGGTAGAATCTTTGTCTTAGGGGTATAATGGGAAAAAAGCCTATAAATCATCAAAGCATTATTAAAAACAGCTCTTATTCTAGAAAGTATAAACATTAATTTCTATGGAAAGACTATGTATAACCAACAGGAAAGCAGAATAAGATGAACTAACATTCAGGATAGCAAGCCAGACTGATTTTAACCTTCTGACTAAATAATTTCCTGTAGCTTCTAAGGAAACCTGCTTGTTATTTACAAAAGGATTCAGTGCCACCTAATTAATTAATTAATTAATGCCATTAGATCTAGAATTTAAAACACTTATTCAGATTGAAATCACAACACAACTTTGCTTTTAGTTCATGGCTTTTTGAAGTTGGACTAGAGAAACTCAAACATGACTGAGATTCAGAAAATCCCTGAGGGCTGAATATTGTGTCCTCCAGCTCGGGCTGAACACAGAAGGAACAACAAAATGCAGGCAAGAAATGTTATTTATTTTCAAAGGACAGACGGGATGACATATGGGTTCAAACTCTGTAAAGGCTCCGAGCCTAAAGCTATAAACACGTCCATAGTATGTGGGGTAGACGTGCCCGTGTGAGCACTGTGTGCATGTCTGCACACAAACATCCATGGGATAAAGACTGGCATTCAGGAGAGCTGATCAGAAACCTGTCACAGCAGGAAAAACCAGGCAGAGAAATTCATTAATTGGAATACCAGAGATGAGAAAAACATTTTCATGTATTCAGAGAAGTCATTAAATGCTGTGCAGCAGCACATGTAAATTAAATAAAAAACTAGAATCCAGAGAGCAGAGAATGAAATGACCTCCTGTACCTGGGGAATACAAAGCCAGGCCACGAAAGGAGGAATATTCTGTGCCCTCCAGAGCAGTCAGTAGAATAAAAGCTGTCACCAGAACAAAAGGTGTGGGACAATATGGCTCTAGAGGCACTGATGCCTCAGCCCAAAACCACACAAACCAAGGAACAGACCACAAACACCTCTGAAATGTTTGCAGCTTCCCTGATTTTTCTTTCAGAAGCCCTTGTGATTGAGGAGAGGAGCAATAGCTAATTAATAAAACCACAGCAATAGCTAATTAATAAAACCACAGCCATTTACAGCCAACACAAAAGAGAGGATACCCAGAAGCACAGGCTCTCCAGGGGCAGCCCCCAGTAAAGCAGGGCCACAACATGCAAGCCTTGCCTTGAACTGAAACTTTCCTGACTTTGAAAGTTGACCAATTCCCTCAGAAACCGAGTCTTATTTCATTCCACACAGCTGATTTTTAAGACAGCATTATATATGAAGCATGCACATGGCTACATAAATTCTATGCTAAAATGTGCATGAAAGTACATTCTAAACACAGGACACTCAAGCAGAATCCTCCCCCAGCTGTGGGGGTAAAAAATAAAGTATTAAAATGTAAAGAAGGATTTATGAATTGAATTTATTTTTCATCTACCAGTAAGCCTAAGTTGAAATATGAATAACTGATCTAACACTGAAATGGTATTCAAATATTTGACTCCAATCCCCTATTGCTTCTAAATTCATTCAGAAGTCAAGATTATTAATTCTTCCTGACAGAAAATCAAGATTTAATGATCCTCTGATAACCCTTAGGAATTACAAAGTAAACTTAGATGATAATTCAGACAAAATAAAATGATTTTACATATATATAAGGAAAACATCATGCAGAATATCCATTTAGGCATTTCCTATGGGGCAGTAGCTAATTTTTAAGAAAACACAGAGCAAAAAGCTATGTCTTGGTGTGTACAGCAAAAAAGTTTAGAAGCAAAAAGGGGACTTTCATTAAAATCTGCAAACCTTTAACCCTCTACTCTGATCAAACAGACAAACTGACCTGCTCAAGCACTCCTTCAAAAAAGCCCAGAATAGGAAAATGTATGGAAGAATTTTAACCCAGTGACCTTGTGGAAATAGTGCTGCTCACTTTAAGACAACACTGCTCTCAAGATTAAGCTATCTATTCACCCAGGCCCATCAGGTCCAAATAATACATTAAAATAATGTGCTTTGTGCAGTTTTAAAGAGTAACTGATTTCAGCTTAGCAAAAATGATACACTGTAAATGATTTTTAGGTAAATTTTTAGCTTTCAGGTCATGTCTGCAGGGAAGTAACATTAGAACTAACAGTGGTGTGAGAAATGGGGATGCAGAAGCTATACAGCCTGTGCATTGATTTTTTTTTCTTTTTTTTTTGCTCCAGAGCTCTCTCTGCCAGCAGGAACACTGTAAAACCAAGTACAAGCCAATGACAACCTATTTATGTACAGAATCCTACAATGTTTCAAGCTGGAAGGGACCACCAAGGATGACCCAAGTGCGACTCCTTGCAGGACTACTGAACACTGAAGCCCTGGACTGAGAGCATGGTCCAGGTGCTCTGTGAACTCCCACACCTGGAGCTGTGCCCGTGCCCTGGGAGCACCTTCTGGGGGAAGGGCCTTTCCCTGATGTCCAACCTGGCTGCTCCCCTTTTATTTTGTGTATTGTTTGTTGGCATTTATACTTCAAGGCAATTAAAACTGTACCTGTCCAATTAATGTAGCACTGCCTCTCCTTGATGCAAAGCTCCTGTTGGCACAAAAAACTGAACCAGGGCAGCAGTTCTGTCCAGCACTGAGTAAAAGATGACACCAGAACATCTGAGAGCCAGAGGGAGCTCCACAGGCAGCTCCAGTGCATTCTGACTGCAATAAAAAACCCTGGCAGGTGCTTCCCTGAAATCCCTCAGTTGTATAAACTTGAAACAGGATTTACAAGTGGCATAAACTTGAAACAGGATTTAGAGGTTGCTGCTAATCTGACCTCTGAAAAAAGCTCTTGCTGATGCCAAATCTGCTTGTTTTAGCCTGCCCATCCCAGCAACACACATCCAATGGAAGCAGGAGGGGTGGGAACATGCCCTGCAACACCAGGTTATGGCTCAGGGGAGGAGACCAAAACAGCTGAGAAACCTTCCCTCAGCTCAGCTGCCAGCATGTAAGGGGCTAAGAGATGTAAAATGCTTGAACAAAAGCCACAGCAGAATCTCAAATTTTTGCCTTCCATAAAATCTTAAAGCCTATGCCTGTGGAATACAAAGAAACGTTCACAAAGCACAGCTTGATTTTATGTTGTTTGCCTTAACCCACCTGCACAGCAAAACAAAAGATTTTGGAGATCTTCTTTCCATCTGCAGAAATGATGGGTGAAGGTGAAAGATAAGAAGAGCATTTCCTTTCTGCCCACTGCAGTTCTGACTCCTTCAGCATCTCTGCCCTGTCATCACCTAAGTGCAGGTTGGTTTTTGGGATACACAGCTGCCACTGGCAAAGGGGCTCCATGCACTTCTAGGACATTCTCCACACATTTACATGATGCATTTAATCCATGTAATTTTTTGATCTGTATCAAAACAGTCCTTAATTTGCATACAGCACTCGTATTAAGTGGATTGCAGAATGCACACTGAGTTAAAGGTGAATGGGTTGTCCTTCATGCTAACTCTGTACGACTTCTGGGTCGCCCAAAGATGCCATTCTTATCTCTAAAATCCATTTCTTTGCTATTTTCAACATAAAACTTAAAAGGTGCCAAGAAAAGTGCTGAATATCTTCAGTGGCATATGAGGAACTTGGGATTTGCAGGAAGTAATTAACTCTCTTTTGCCTTTAAACCCCTGCCCAGCTCAATCCAGCCATTCTGCTTCGCCAATTTACAAAAGTATTTGGAGAAACCATCTCACTATTAAAGAGAGTGGAAGGAGGAACTTTAAAAGCAGCCACAGCAATGACAAACATCCCACAGTCACCCAGGACCTGCCCCAAACCAGAATGGCCAAAATAATTCCTTGTTCAAAGTGTCGGTGCCTTTTTTCTTCACTTAGGGCTGACAATAAAAGCGACATAAAAGCTGTTTCAAAAGTCCAGCTGGTATTTTTCTTTCATTTAGGTGGTTTTGGTAGGCTTTTCAATTAGTATGAATTTACACAGTTCCATGCACTTGATCTCATCTTTGAAGTTTCCCCTGAACTTCCTCCTCCCAACCCCAAAACAGTCAGACCTGGATTATGTTCCTTCTCTGAGCATTAAGCAGTAGATTGAAACAAGACAAGATTTGGGTAATAAATTCTTATAAAAAGTCACACCAAAAATGTCAATCAAAAAACTCCCAACAGAAAATGTTTTAGAATGATAATCTGAATGTATTTGCATACTAATCAAGTACCTCTTCAGTAATTACTAGAAAAAGCAGAGATTCATGTGGGTTTATACAAGGATCACTATTGCTCTTCTGCTATGCTAGTTCTGATTAAGGACACAAATTCCATTAGACATGTTTTAGTTGGGAAGGTGAACTGAAAGGAAAGCAAATTTGTTCCAAAATAACACAAAAATTCATTTTGGTGCTTCATCATATGAGATATTCTAGCAAAAATAACCACCTTCCACATCTGTATTGAGCCATGAATTTCCTCTGTCATTTTGGCAGCAAAGTTCTTGGTACTTTTCTCTATGAATTCCTCCATCTCCAAAGTACTTTATTTATTCACAGCTCTATAAAATGCAAGGTAATTATTTTATCTGAAAAACTTTAGTCCAGAACACCTGAATTGAAATCCATATTCTGTTAACCACAGACCTGAGATGGAGAATATGTGAAAGAGAACTAACCAGAAGTGTGGGGGCAGTTTAGTGAGGAATATAAAACCCAGGAAGCTCAAACACACACTGAATCAGGCCTATAAAAGCAACCAATTTTATGACCCTCTACAGACACAGAACTTGATTTCAGCAGCGCTACTGAATGGGGACCTGAGCTCCCAGGAAAACAACATCACCTGTTAGATTTAAGACCATTTTCACATTTTTCCTACAGCTTCTTATACCATCCATGTGAGTGAGGAAAGGCAGGTAAAAATATAAAGATGGGAAGTGGCAATGCAGGCAGAAAAAGAAAGAATCTGAAAATATATAGGTCAGAGTGAAAAACATGAAATAAATGCCAAGATTTCTTGAAGAGAATGCAGTAATCTCTGCTACTCAGCAGCAACACATAAGCATCATTTTATCATCAATATGCTCCAAATAACTCGCTTGGATAACATTTTCCCTTCAAAAAGGGAAAATATCAAACAGTTACAGAAGGAATTGGATGAGCTTAACCAAATACAGAAAATTAAGAACAACTTAATATTTACTCAAAAGCAGACATTTTCTTAAAGTGTTTTCACAAAATGCCAGTTTTCCCCTAGACACTTTCTATATGGAAATAACAATCTATATCAATTATGAAAAATATTTTTGGCTGTCAGTATATTTTCATCTTCTATATCCTTGAATATAGACACAATTTCTTCATTAAATTTATCTTTGAATAGGGATCAAGTTTATACCAATTTTAATCAGTGGATGATGTTGTTTTGCCTGCAAGCTGCTTTCAAGTATTTAATTTCCCTTTTTTCTTTTTTAATGTAAAAGAATAGAGAGTTCATGTAGTGAAAACTTCTTTTATTAAATCTAAGTTTTCATGCAGAAATTGTTCATGAAGCCTCTGACTCTGTAACAGTTTGGACTAGAAACACAGCTGAGAGACCCTTCAACACTCTTGGACAGAACCTTTCCTGTTCCACTGTATAAATCTTTATGTGCTTTAACTGAAAATTGCCACCAGCTCATGGCAAGAGTACTGGAAAATGAGCAGGAAATAAGTTTTGATGTTTATTGGGTACTTTGGCAGCTGCTCAGGAGAGCTCAGCCCATCCTTGTGCAGCCACTGGGTACAGGCAGGACCTTTTGGGGGAAAACACTCCTTTTTGGAGAAACTCACCTGTGAGGGGACACAGCCCCCCCATGGTCACTCTGAGGGGACACAGCCCCCTCATGGTCACTCAGAGGGGACACAGCCCCCTCATGGTCACTCAGAGGGGACACAGCTCCCTGTGGTCACTCAGAGAGGACACAGCTCCCCGTGGTCACTCAGAGGGGACACAGCTCCCTGTGGTCACTGAGAGAGGACACAGCTCCCCTGGTCACTCAGAGGGGACACAGCTCCCTGTGGTCACTCAGAGGGGACACAGCCCCCCATGGTCACTCAGAGGGGACACAGCTCCCCGTGGTCACTCAGAGGGGACACAGCTCCCCCATGGTCACTCCGAGGGGACACAGCCCCCCCATGGTCACTCCGAGAGGACACAGCTCCCCGTGGTCACTCAGAGGGGACACAGCTCCCCGTGGTCACTCAGAGGGGACACAGCTCCCCGTGGTCACTCTGGGGGGACACAGCTCCCCGTGGTCACTCAGAGGGGACACAGCTCCCCGTGGTCACTCAGAGGGGACACAGCTCCCCATGGTCACTCAGCCCCTGCACACCCCCCCGAGCTGCTGCCTGCAGTTTGAAGTGCCCAAGCTGTAACAGGAATTTCAGAGGCTGGCGCCTGTGCCATCGATGTCACCGCTGTCCCCCATGCAGGAAACACAAGTGAGAAGGATAAATGATGCCAACAAATCGGCTGTTGTGGTTTTAAATGAACCACACACCCCAAATTTCCCTTTGGATTAACGCTCCCTGCAACTTTTATATGACTGGCCCAAAATTCCTAACATCTTGATTATTTTAATTAAAATGATTACTCTTCTGCTTTAACTTTCTAGGAAATACACCTACTCCAAGAGCAAAGGCTGAGACCAATGTTTACAAAACACATTTCTGCACACGATGAGAACAAAATGGAACTCCTTTTCACTAGAAGCCTTTCCCACCTCAGGAGATAAAATTCTTTGCTTTGAGGACTGTTAATAAAAACTCTGAATAACTCTGACTCACACCAAGTAATACCCACAATACTGTCTAAAAACAGTCTACAATTTCTTCATTAAACTCAAATTCCTGTGCACGCCTTCCCCTCCCTCAGTTGTGCTGCTTTATTGGAACCTCCCACCATTGTTTCAATCCAAGCACTCTCACACAACACCCCGAGGTGTCTGCAGCCAACAGCCCAATGCCCCATTCCAGAGGCCATTCACATTTTATGGAAATACTCAATTATGGAATCTTCTGTTTCCAGAAGATTTGTGACCCAACTGCAGACTCCTGGTTTTGCAGCACTGCATGCACAGACACATTCCAGATCCACACATGCAAGAGTGGGGCTGTGTGTACATAAAAACTGCCTTTGTTCTGCCACACTTTATCCAATTGGTAAAAAGCTGGTTTTAAACACACATCACTATTAAATGATGCTGAAGTGACTTTTTTCTCTTTCAAAATACAGGCATACCCTTTGTTTCAAACAGTAAATTATATCTGACATTTAAAAATCAAGTTACCCTAATCTAGAGCTCTACCACAACAACACTGATAAAGCAATGAATCTTCCCAAGGGAGAAACCCATTTTTTTGAAAAATTCAAGATAATTTTAGTCACGAGTAATTGAAAATGTAATTTAGAATTCATTACTTTGCGTGGTTAATTACAGCAGAAGAATTTCAAAAGATGATGATGATCCAATAAAGTAATAATTTTTTCTGAAACATGATATCAGAGTAAATAAAATAATAAAATGCAAATTAATGTGACTATTTGAATTATGTTGGAAACATTAAATGCATACCAATGCATAACCCACTCCTGATGCTGAGGCATTACACCTGCAATCATCTCCCTGGAATTCAGAGGACTGAGCACGTAGACAAGTCTCCAAAACTTCTAGCAGGCAGTTCTTTATCTTAATTCCCCATAAGGACAGATGGTTTTATTCAGTGATGACTGTGCAATCAGTCCCCAGCTCTTCTGAAGCCCAGGATGGGTTTCCCAACCTCAACACCCACAGGACACAGCAAAGCCAAGGCTTTGTCTGCATTCCACATGAATTCTGCACTTCTTTCTTCAAAGGGAAAACAGAGGGCACGTGTTTAACCAAAATACCTCATTTGGAAGGAGAATGAAAGTTCCTTTGCAGTGACTGCAGTCCACCTGCAGCTATGCAGCAGCACACGAATCTGTGACCTTATTCCATTTTCATAAAGGGCACTTAAGCTAAACGAACTCCCTGCCCTTGCTCCTGGAAAACAAAAGTCTTGATTTGACCTCAGAATTTTTGCAGCAGTCCCTGAAGTCGGAATCTTTTCCCTGAGTAGCTCCAGCAGATTGGAAGGTCAGCAGTGGGTACACGCTTGATAAAATTACAGCCTTCTGAACATTTTTGTCTGGAGATCTTTAGAATAATTTAAGTGGCTTGAGTATAACTGAGTGAAAAAGAACTGTCATGCATGAACCACCTAAGAAATTTCCCGTGCTGAGGTAGGGGCTGATTTTACACTGCTGCCATTGCACCTGGAGTCAAAGTGTCTATTTAGGTAATGCAGGATGTCTTACTCTAAGATATGGATTTTCCTAATAATTTTAATTCTCTAAGGCACAGATAATTTTAAACTCCCAATATGAGCCTCCCAGGGCTGCCTGTCCCTGTGGCCTCTAAAGGGCTGTTTCCTGCCAGACCATACCCCACAGAGCTTAGTGAGAACTTCACCTATCCCAAATATTGGCCAATAACGTGCAGAGCAGAGGCTGCAAACGTCAGGCTCATACCAGAGGCATCCCAGCACTAAAGCAGAGCATCAGGAACATCTGCAGAGCCACTGCCACCACAGCAGCATCAGCAGAGCTTGCAGAAGTTTATCAGGACGCCTGCAATGCTCAGCTTTATAAAACATAAATACCACCTTCCTGTCTCTTTTCCTTTGTGCACAACCCAGCGAGGGGATGGCAAAGTCAGGCTGCCCTGGGTTTCCTCTCCAAGTCACCTTGACTGGAGCAGCACATTCCTGCTGCAAGCAGGAGCAGGCAGGGCCATGGAACAGCCCCATCAGTGCCTCTCAGCACAGCCCAGCTGCTCCTTTCCACCTCTCCCCCCAAAAGCCTGAAACTCTTCATTTCAGAACTGCAACATTCACTTCATTATGGTCACAATCATTCCTTCCCTCTAAATAGCTCTTTCAAGAATCAGTCAGTATTTGAAGTTGCATGAAAAAAAAGCCCAACTACTGTATTTCCATTAACTGATTTTGAGGTTATGTCTGAAAAATCAACTCTGCCTTAAAGACAACTTGCTGCCCTTTAGAAAATGAACAGAATTCTGTTAGAATAAAAGGACACATATCACGAGCTCCATAGCTTTAGCTGCATGGCAATCACTTCCAAACTGAACTTCCTCCAACAGTATCTAAAATCTGCACTAATTTGCTCTATATTTGGACTATGAATTATGCAGCCAGCTGGGAAACTGGACACCACTTTATCATCACACCCTGCAGCTTCAGATACTCTGAAAACAACAGAAACTCTAAGATACGAGTCATTTCTTTGGTTGCTGCCATGAACTCTGCTTTACTACTGGAAAGCATTACATGAGGTAATTTTTCTTTACAGACCTACAGTCCAGTGGAACCACAGTGCTCTAAACCACATTATCCAGCAGCCCTGCACACACCAGTGCAGAGCAAACCACAGGAAAGCACTGAAATGCTGTTTTGGCTCTTCCTACACTTTAGAGAAAGATGTAGAGTGACAAATGAAGGCTTTCAGAATAGGGAAATCACTCAAAATCATCCTTCTTTATTTACAAAATCTCTGTTTCAACTATGTTTGTGGGAGATACTGATAATTTATGGTCAGAGATGTGAGCAACTATTATTAACTATTCCAACAAAGAAACTTCAGGCTTTAGTGGATAAAAATATGTTTTTCAGATACAAATATGTGACTGTAAAGAGCAGATATTTAACAGTAAACAGAAATATCTGTGAAGACTAACAACTCAAATGGCCAGCAGTCCTCCCCTGCCAGCCTTGGTACTCGTACAGGAATTTAAGCAGCAGGATTAAAAGTAGCAGAGCTATACTGGATATGAAAAGGTGTCTGGAGTAGTTGAAAAAATCCTTATTTTCATCTGAGAAAAACTTATCCTTGGGAGAAACTGGGTTATGACAAGAAAAGTTTCTTGGAGCCATATTAGCACCAGAAACAAACACACAACACAAGAGAAATTTTCAATTCATCTGCACTAGAAATTATCCTTAGTTTTGAGTTGTCTAATTTGATTGCTTTTAATTAATTTACTGTTTCTTGGTATTTAATATGCACACTATTCAGCAAAAAAATCTGTCAGCAAAGTACCAGAGGATATTAAAAAAGTGAAAACATTTTATGCATTTGCATCTTCTGATGAAGGGGAAAGGAGGAGTTGCTGCTGTGGGAACTCCATTCCACAGGCAAAGACTGGCTGCACTTTGTGAACTCTCACACCCTTTACCTTGTCAATGAAAGAGCTGAGGATAAATTAAAATTTAGACTGCTCTGCCATCCTTAAAAATTGTAAATAACACATTACTCAAGAAAGGTCACTAATTAAAGCTGTGTAAAATAAAACTAAACAATTTTCATGATGATAAAAGCATTTTCTTACCTCAGGAGAATGTGTTTTTCCCTGTGCTGTAAAAATAAATATCTCATTACTTTTATATTCAACGTTTGAAGGGGTTAGCTATAGGATAATGATGATTCTTACCACTTTTAAAGGCAGAAGAAGATGAAGAAAAACAACTTGGAATAACTATAAATAAAAAGCTGTTTACCTGATAACACTCCTCAGCACAACCTCACCCATTTTATAACAACTTGTCACCTGGAAGCTCATCACAGGAAAACAAACCTGAGCACTGAAAGGGCTGCTATCACATGCAAAAGCCTTTTGTTAAAAACTGACTTCAGGGCTTGGAGCCCGCGGTGTGAGTCAGGAGCCCAATAACCAGCTGACAAGCAGATATTTAAAATTAACACTAATACACAACGATTTGACCAAACAATCATATTTCCATTGCTGATATAAATATTTCCTCTTAATGAGCACTATTTAACAGTGACACATCTGACACAATTACCATCTTTGCACTGTAAGTAAGACTGGCAAGCTCAGCACACACATTTAATGCACCTAACAGCACTTTATCTTGTACTTGTCCCAGGATAGAAAGCCCTGCTTTCATAAAAGAAATTAAAACAGTTTAAAAGGTACATATTACAACTAGAAGATGTTACAATTATCTTGTCCACTGTGCAGCCAAATTAGAAATAAACTCAAAAGAAGAATGATATTTGTGAAGATATTTTCTTGGAGTTTGTTATTTTTTTGGGGTTTTTTTTAGGACACAGCCAAATCACTTCTGGACTCACCTAAGTCTGCCTGAAGTGCACAAAGATGAAGATGGAATCAGATTACTAAATATGGGAAATCACTTGAATGGAAAATGTCACTTGATCACTTGGTCTTTCACTAACAGCTGAGAAAATGCTCAGTTAAAAAAACCTAAAATCAGAAATTGAGCAAGGTAAAATATCCTGAATTAGCTGCTGCTGGAGAGGAGTGCAGGCAACAGAGGGACTGACCCCAGAGAGCTGCTGTGGGCCCTGCCCTTGGTCAGTACCTGTGACAGGGTGGCAAAGTCCTGGTGCCTGCCCGAGGGACCACACGTGGGGAACACGAGGAGATCCAGTCCTGTCCCAGAGACAAAGCTTCAGCCCCAGTGGGGTGATGGGAGTTCAGTCCTAGGGCACTCAGAGATATTCTATGGACTGTGCTGTGAAACTATTGAATAGACAGAGCTTTCCCTTCCCTGGTCCCACTGGCATCTCCTGCCCTTAGCAGGAATCATTTGATCTCACTGATGCAACTACTCAGGAAAAAAAAATGAAAAATTGGGAGGCAATCTGGCTAAAGCAGTCACCTTATGTTTAAAGATTCCTTAAACAGTAATAATAATCCTGGTGCAATGTGAGAAGACAGCTCTCCAATAATCACAGACTACTGCAGGAACAGGTTCTATAAATTACATAAAAACAAGTTATTTTTATTTCAGTATTGGCTACTGCTTCAGATAAAAAAAATGGAAATGAAAATGGTACAGAACATTAAAAAGGGAAAAGTATACAAATTGAACATTGCTGCTTAATAAATTTTATACCAAAAGAGAGAAATAGCAGCAAGATCCTTTTTGCATGGAAAATGAGGAATAAAGACAAACTGAACTATTATTTAAAGACATCATAATTATTCTGTAATTTAAACATTTTCTTCAAAGCATGCCGAGAAGCAGAGATAAATGGTGAAGTGACACTAAAACTACAGGCAGCATGGATTATCTCAAAAGGAAAATCTACAAGTCAGCTAAAATAAGTTTATACACTGAAACTACATATTTGCTTGCTCATAGAAATTATTGGGCATTTTGGGTTATTTCTGCGTGCAGAGTCAGTATAAAATTTTTCAGATTCATGAAGTATTTGTGCCAGCACAGAACTTTTCACACACATATGTACGTGTCCATACGGAGTCACCACCTATACATGCACAGAGCTTTGGGTTCCCCTTCCACTGCATCAAGAAGTGACTGATAAAGGAGACATGGTGGGGTTTGATAAAATGTTTGGACATTTATGTTAGAAGTGTTTTACCTCTCACATCTGTAATTTGCACCACAGACAGGTTGGCTAAAATATGTTTTTAAATACATCAGTCCTGCTCGTGGAGCATTTTAGGCAGAGGTTTGTGTGCTCCACTCAGGCACTGGCTGAGGTACTGCTGTGTGTACATGCCATGAGCATTCCTTCATAATTCCTGCTGGAAATTGCTGCAGTCGGGGCAAGGCCACACTGACAAACATCACAAGGATCAGAGTCACTCTCTGTGATTCTGAGGTAGACATTACCACAGAAAAGGCAGCCCAAAATCCTGAATAATGAAACTGAAAGGTAACAGAGAAGAGACATGACATATGTCCCACTACAGCATTGTGTTTCTCTTTGCATTACCACAAACTTCACAACACTCCAAACAAATGAATAAATGATTTCACACTTGACACTATTTCTTCAATATGCTTCAATTACAAACCATGAAGGCCAAACATGCTTTTAATTGATAAATAATCTGCACAGCTCTGGGACCCAACTGGGCTGGGGCTCTCAGGCTTAACAAACTCCATCCTTGGACCTTGTTTGAGCACAGCCGAGACCACAAATGCAATGTGCCCTTCCACCAGCACCATTCAACATCTCATTCTGTGAGAATTACCTTGCTGTAAGGCCAAGGTTTAATATTGCCATTAAATGATGGCATTTTTACATTGTTTTATAATGAACTTCAGGTTCAGGGTTTTCTTGTTATTCTTGTAATTTGTTATTTGCCATTTGTTCCCTCTAACTCAGAACCCTAACAGCCCCATCATCTTAGATGCAAAGCATTTTATTTCTGGACAGTTCTGTTTATAAATTTCTACAGTTTCTAGAACAATGCACTTTTAAAGAGTAAGATAAGTACTGATTCATGAAGCAATCAGGGTAACACTTCTAAATAATTCACATCTGGGCAGAGGTAAAACGTCAAATACTAACTCATAACTTCATCTTCCTTTTCAGAGCTGGATTTTTTGACTCTTCATCAAGTGGTTCTGAAGCCTGTTTTATTTTTTTTTTTTTTTTGAAACTTGACATTTGAGAAGCTAAATGCTCAATAGATTGGAATGTTCTACTAAAATACACCTAAATAATGCCCTGTGAATGACTGAGTCCTATAAAACTCTGCAGTTCCTCTGGAGTTCACATCTAAAGAGCAGTGCACTCCTCTTTTAACAATGTCTGAAGATACCACAAGAACTTCACTGCCATCCACTGAGTGCTGTATTTATTTGATATATTTATTGTTAACAGATAATTCTTAGGTTGATTTGCTTTCTAAACCCACAGGTAATATACCATGTGAATTAATTTAGTTTTATATGAAGATGCACTCTGCTGTTGTAACAGCTGCTTAAAACAGCTCACAGGTGAGAGATTCTGTAAGAGCTAAGTACGTCAAAACTAATAAAAAGTAAGTAAAAGTAAAGTACATCTTCTAAATTTTGCCTACACAGCTATGTAAAAGAAACACAGAGCTCTTTTTCCCCGTGAAAGTGAATGCATTCACAAAACAAAGCATAAACCCATATAAAATATGAACAGAACAAGCCCATACTCTCCATTTGTTTTAAGAGATATGGCCCCAAATTTTGAGTGTACTCAAGTTTTATTTCTTGGCAAATGCTTAGAAAAATCCACCAGACCTGTGTGAGAAGAAGCAAGGCTATATTTTCAGCTGCATTCCCCTGTAAAAAGGCAGAAGCTTTAGAAGAGAAGGCTCCAGGGAGACCTCAGAGCCCCTTCCAGTGCCTCAAGGGGCTCCAGTGGAGCTGGAAGGGAACTTGTGACAAGGACATGGAGTGACAGGACACAGGGAGTGGCTCCAGGCTGACAGAGGGCAGGGACAGACTGGATTTTAGGAAGAAATTCTTCGCTGTGAGGGTGGTGAGACACTCACTGCCCTACGAGCTGGGAGATGCCCCCATCCCTCCCTGGGAGCGTTCCAGGCCAGGTGAGGAAAGGCTTTGAGCAAACTGGGCTGAAGGAAGGGGAGGCAGGGCCATTGCAATGCTTGAGGTGATCTTTAGGCTCCCTTACAGCCCAAAGCACCCCATAATTCTATGGCTGTACCTTGAAATATGCAGGCTGCTGTTTTCAATATTGGTAATATATCGCAGTACCCAGCCCAGGAAGAAACTCAGTTTATGACTTAAGAGCTCCTGACTTTAGTATTTGCAATAGTGAATGCGTAAAAAACTCCTGTAAAATATTATTTCCAGTTAAATCACCACTGCACTGTTAGCAAGCTAATAAATCCTTGTGAAGATCAGACATTGAGGAGGATGGATGCTTATCTTTCTGATGGAAGGAAATGGCAGGTTAGGGAGGATGACTCTGTCTGCATCTTGAGGATGTGTAAAAAGAAAGTTTCTGCTTTAATTTATGCTGTTTGAAAGCCCTGAACTAGTTTTTTAAAACTTTATCCTTCAAAGGCATTCTTAATATTCAAAAAGACCTTGCTAATTAACTCCTAAAACTACCTCAAGTCCAACCTGCTTTTCCTGCTCCTTAGAAAAGTTTTAATTACACAGATTAAGCACTGGAATTCCAGCTGTCACCTTCCAACAGCTTTCTTCCTTTTTAAATAAGGTGCTTTTGTGCTGATCTCTGCTTTGAGCAGAGCTTTGGACGGGTTGTGTTTATGATGCAGCAGTTCCCTGTGACTGTTAAAACCCATGTGACAGCCCAGAAAGCACATTTATCCAGTTACAGGACGTGTGGCAATCACACTGGGCTTTCTGAGGAAGAACTGCCTGCATCCCAAAGTGCTGCCTGCAGGGCAGACCAGGCACTGCCATCACCAGGGTGTGTGGTGGCAGGGCAGGGGACAAAAGGGCAGAGCCCCTCCAGGGTGAATTCCAGCTCCACTGTGGCAACAATTAAACATCACAGGCTTCCCAGACAAGGGCTGGAAACTTTTTTTTACTAGAAATACTCAGGACAGCGTGGCAGGGAAGCAGCCCCTGATCCGTGGCCCTTTTTTCAGCAGGAGGTTGGATGAGATGACCTCGAGCCCCTTCCAGAACAGACCTTTCCATGGTGCTGTGAGCACAGGCATGGCATAAACGACCACCGTGGGGAGGAAGGTGGCAACAGCAAGAGTATTCCAAAAGATGGAAAGGGTTTTACCTGTGCAATTGCAGCTACCCTCACTCTGTGAGGAAATTACACAACAGAGTGGAAAATCCACTTAGCTGAGAGGTCTCCTGGTTTCTTGTGCCAGGCTCCCCACTCCAGGCTCCGTGGCAGGGCCAGCAGGGGCACCAAGCTGAGCTCCTGCCACATCCCATGTGCAGGCAGAGCTCTCCAGCCTCAACACCCAGCCTGGGCCATTCCCTGATGTCCCCTGGCCTTCAGCCTTGTGCAGCTCATGACCTGCCTGAGAGGCAGGAGCATGCAGTTAGCAAGGCATGGAATGGCAATCAGTTTGAAAATAGAATAAAAATAATTACTAATCATTACTAATACAACACAATGGCTCACAGAGAATTTGCAGTAAAAATCTAAATTACTCAAATTACCTTTTAATCAAGGTCTAATAATATTTACTGCAGTGTGCTCAGCAGGAAGCACTTTCCCAGTTCCAGCTCAGACTGACCAGGATCCGTGTGCTCAGGAAATACAGTAATCTGCCACAAACGTCTCCAAAACACCCTGAAAAGAACCACACACTTCCCAACAAACACGGGGGACAACTTGCACATTTCAGAGCAACAGAAAATTGATCTGTGGTGCAGATCCAGACTGACTCAGCAGTGATGTACAAGTGATCCAGAACCAGGTTAATCCAGGCATTCTCCTCAGCAGCTGATCATTCTTCCTGCTGCCACCTTGCAGTGCCCTGCCTGAATTCCCACTAAATCAGAACTCTGCAGCTCCCACTTGTCCCTCCTTCCTCGCAGCCCCACTTGAGCTCCCTGTGACCAAGACAAGCATCCCACCTGAATTTCAGCATCACTTCAAACCAAGGCTTCTCAGAGAAGTTTTCTTCTGGTGAGATGAACAAAAAGCATTTCCTTTAAACATAAGCATCTGCCACGTGTGAGGTTCCCTATCCATCAACTTAATGGAGTGTTTTGATACTTAAAAAGAAATTTTACAGGTAAGTAGATAGAAAGCAAGAAGAATTCAAAGGAATAATGGCGTATGGGTTATGTCACTTTCAGATGCTTAATGGCTTATGAAACTCTGAACTTCTGCTTCCAATATATAAAAAAGGAATTTAAAAAATCCTAACATATAAACAAGAAAATTTGATATATTCTCCTACTAAATTAGGATGCTTTTAAAGAATCTTGTCCTAGTGCAGAATGCATTATGTGCTTACACCAACATCATCTCACAAAGGCAGGAAAGGTCCTTCCAAGCCCTGAAAATCAAGAGAGCAATATTCATGTATGACCTGGAACACTTACAGCCTCCTGCTGCTTCATCCAGCTCTTTTCAATCTTTATGGGTACATTTCAGCTACTTCTGCTTTGCCCTGGATAAAAGATTCAGGACTATGAATAAAGAGTTCAGCAAGTTGAAGGACCACACTGGTTTTGCAAGTAAATAAGCATCACTCAAAAGACAAACCAGTTCTGATTACAGTTTTGTGTTTCAATAGCTCAAGTCTTATCTGGTTTTGTTTGGGTCTTTAAGTCGATGAAAGGGTGCTGGCAGTTGTGATTAAGAGGTCAAGCACTGAATACAAAAGTTTTTTAATCTACTTTTTTCCTCAACTAGCATTTCAGTGCCCTGAGTTACTCATATCAGCAGGAGGCTGTGGGTGAACAGTGCCCCATGGCCAGAAACACAGGGACAAGCCTCATTATCACCCATGCCTGAAGTAAATAAACCAAATGGGAGTTCACATAATCCAAGCACACATATTGCCTTTCAAATTCAATAACTGCATTTATTTCCTTCTTCCGAACTATCAATTCCTCTTTGAAAAGCTTAAGAAAATTAAACATTGTTTTTTGGGTGCTTTTTTTTTGTGTGTCTGTGTTTTTAGGAAAGGGAGCCTCTTTTGTTGTTACACAAAAAAAGAAGCAAGAAAGGTACTCCCTTGGACAGAGTCCGTTAAAAATCAGATTATTTCCACAGCATTCTCCTATTATTCACCTGCCAGTAAAATATGTACACTCATTGTCTCTCTCTGAATGCCTTTTTTTATCTGACTGAGGCTATATGGTCATTTTTATACTTATTACTGAGTTACTAAGTTTTTTTCTTGCTTCTTCTAAAGCATGTTTTTCTGTTCTCAAAAACTGGGCCACATGCCTCTGAGGAGAAAGTAGTGCATTATTTCATTCCCACCTTTTCTTCTTTTTTGGCATCTCTGAGGCCTGCTATGCCCAGAAGTGCTTCCACTCAAGCTGGACCATCAAATCAATTATCACAGCAGTCTGCTTCCCAAATATGAATGGCAATGAATGACAACAGGCAAGGCAAACTTTCAGCTTTGATTTGTCATTGGTAATGTAGATTTTTTTGGTTTGTTTTATAGATGTTTGTTGGAGTGGCAATTTGACCAAACTCTTCCCCCTGCTGTCTGCAGCTGCATTCTGTGGGCCCCCACATGAAAAGTTTCCCCTTTGCTAAGCCAAAGACAGGAGAGAAAATAAGACACAGGGAACCATTCTCACCATAGAAGTTCTTTTCTCCTTCTCTTTTCTACAATGTCTGCTGTCAATGAAAAATAAAGCACAATGACAAACTACTGTTCCCATTCCTAGATGTTCCCAATTTCAAGGTGCAATTATTTTGACTGCTGCTGCATCATTTCACAACAGATCCCCACTTCCAGAAAGGTGTCAGGGCTTTGCAGTTGGAGTGAGCACGGCCTCGTGACAGCACTAGAAGATTAATTACTGTATGGAAGGACTCATGTATAAGAGCTATAATGTAGGACAATGCAAGCAAACTTAGGAAATTAAAAAAAAAAAAAAAGAAAGAAGTTTTATCCCTTACTCATAGTTTCAAATTCATGTTTTCCCTAATGAAAAACTATTTATTCTTTTGCTAAGAAGAGAATTAAGGAACAGAAATACAAAATGTGATTCTAAAAAATGTCTTTCCCGTGCTCTCCTTCACTGACACTACTCATTCAAAAACCTACAAAGGATGCAATTTATATTAAAGCTCAGCTTAATATTTGGAGAACTGATTTACACTATGAAAGGGGATTTTAGACAGGAACTGGGACACATACCCAAAACCTCTGGGGTGAGAACACTGCAAAGTTTGCATTACTGCCAGGATATATCATCACAGTGGTCATATAGAAGAGATTGTATTGCCTATTTTAGTAAAAACGATTTCAGCCACAGAGGCAGCAGTTTATTTCTTCCCTCACAGACACACAAAAAAATAATGCAAAAATCTTTACTGAGGTCCTTTGGAGGTTTTTGGGTTGTGCGAGGCTGGGATCCTGTCAGGAAGGGAGGGTTAATGGTTCCACCTAGTGGTGTCCATGGACACACAGCCCCAGTGGGCAGCACCGGGAAAAGCTTCCCAGGCCCCTCTGCCCAGCCCCAGAACTTCAATCCATTACAGTTTCCATGTGCTTATAGGTCCATCAAATATTTAAGGGATAAGCTTTCAGTTTGTACAAGTCGGTCAGTTCAGTTATTCATTTGCTGAATGTTAATTTTCACTGCAAACCAGAATGCAGGCAGAGTCATTTTCTCCTCAAACCACCAGGGCTCTTCCCAGGAGCACCTTCCAATTCATTCATTTGCGAGAATGAAAGAAATTCTGCCATGAATTGTCAGAAAATTCTGTGTACAAGACGACATTGGTGGGTCCTTTTGTTGTTTTTGTTTTGGTTTTTTTAAAGGACTGCTTTCATCTATGGCCAAGGACCAAGTTCTTCCTGGGCCAGACTACTCGAGCAGCTGAGAGAAAACAGGGTTGGGCTGCTGGGGGCTTTGATGCTCTCTCAAGAATGTCACTGTAGGACACAGGAAAGAACCCCCATACACACGAGGTTTTCAGAAGGGTTTTCTCTCCTGAGCTTTTTAACCTCCCAATTTATAGATTCCTTAACCAGGACAAGGACTGGGTGAACAAGGTCACTTCCTCTACAAACACACCGGCTACAAGAGATGCCCATCAGGGTGTTTTTGTCACAGTGCAGCGATGTAAACATTCCTACAGTTAGGGAAACATCGTTTATTGTTTACATGAAAGACTGTGAGAACTCTGACTCCAAAAGTAAAACATCAGGAAGCTGAGAGAACCAGGCAACACAGGAAAGGCTTGGGCTTTCCTGCAGTGCCCCTGGAAAATGGACCATTAAATACTGCTCACCCCTCAGCACAGGAACCTGAGGACCAGCACCCTGCTCTCCCCGACTTTTATCTCCCCCCTGACAGGGACAGCCTTTAGCAAATGATTGATTTAAACTTATCTTTCTGTATGACTACAACAGATCCTCAGAAACAACTCATCATTTTCCTTCCAATAAAATAACATCCAGAGATACCACAGATTAGCTAAATAAAGTCTGGGGGTTTTATTTGTCTGATAAAGAGTGAACACCTCACTTGTGAAGCCATTTCTGAAATTACCTTTTGGAATTACACAATATCTCAAAAATGCAAAATGTTAAAAATGCTTGCAGAGTCTTATTTAGAGCAGAGCATTTCTAAATGCACATATTTCAGAACATACAGGGCAAAGAGCGTTTACAGCAACCAAAACCCCAAACCACACAAACAGGAGTTACAGCCACATCTACAAACCATTTCCCACTGCATGAAGGAAGGAAAGGAAGGCTTGAAACATTTCCTTTGGTGCTCCCCACTTCCCATCTGGCAGTTGTGAATTATGCTCCACAAGATAAATGACCAGTCAGGAGTGAAGAGCTGAGCTGCTCTGCAGCACATCCCCGGGCCTGACGGGCTCACTACCTGTCACATAATGTTGGAAGTAGGATTATGTCTGAAAAGGTTGACAGACCACAGATTTATCTCTCTAAATCAAACACTGTATGTTTAGCTACACTCAGTGAACTTTAACTAATTAGCCCATCATTACAGTAAATTCATATTGAATAATTTTCAAAAGGCTAAAGCCAGAGCCCCCAGTATTTACACTTAATCTGAGGTACTGATAGCAACAGCGAGCTATTGTGAGAGGTTTCTTCTTAAAAAAATACCAAATGCAACCTTTTCATGCCAACTGCTCAAGGTGAAGCCCCCTCAAATACAGACATTAAAAGAAATAACTAAAAATATACACATATCCAAATAGAGATGAGCTCAGCTGGGGCTAAAAACACCAAAGTTGTGGGGTCAATCCCTTATGTCCCATTCACTCAAGACTTGGACTTGATTCTTGTGGGTCCCTTCCAACTCAGAATATTCTGTGACTTCTGTGAGATATCTATGCACAGAACAAAGGAGTTTAAAGTGCAATCAAAAGGCTACACAGTCCCATAAACATTGTATTTGCCAGTGCTTCTCTATTTTATATCATGTTTTAAAGACAGGAAAAAAATACAAAGGACCAGGAGTTACACTTGAAGTCTATTGTAAAGATATTCATATCTATGAGAAAAACCTGGTAAAAAAAATTAATCCAAAATCATAATGGCAGAAAGACTTTTAGAAAACAAAGAAAAAAAAGAGATAATTTAAAAAAACCATGTCTATCATCCAGTTTGCAGCAGTGTGAAAGTGCTCTTGTTGGAATAGGTGATACATAACAAGTGCAAGGATTGTTAAGGGTGAAGAGGAATCTCCAGAGCTTGGAGAGTCACGGCTGTAACTCTGCCTTTGACTCCTCAGACTGCTCTCCTTTATCTGTACTGATTTGTGAATCAGGCTCTCAGAACAGGAAATACAACACAGGAGAGCTGGAGCTGCTCTTGGCAGCACCGAGAGAGTTTCCAAACTGCACTTGAAACAAAGAATGTGATGGGGGAGTCTTTGTGCCACTGAGGAGTTCTGCTCCTGCCCCTCACTGATCAATGCCTGCACAGAAAGGAGGAGGGATTGCAGCCTCCTGCTCTCTCTGCATTGCAGAACACCCCAAAATCTTTCCAAGCCATGGAAAAGCTTCTCCTACACCACCACCAGCTCCAGGTGTGGGCTGGCCCCATTCAAGCACCAGAGTGACACGTCCTCATCCTCTCCAGGTGCTGATGCACTCACCTGACAATGCCACTGGGCCCTCCAACAGGCAGTGCTGCTGCTCCTGCTCACTGCAGCTCCCAGCACCACCCACATCCACAAAACACACTGCTGAGCCCATCTGTGGCAAGACAAACCAGGGCCTCTCTGCATTTCAGCTCCTGATACAATCTGCACAGAACACCAGCTGTTAATTTGATTTGTAGATAAAAGATTTTTTTTTTTTAAACAGAACTTCTGTTTAGATTCACTCTCCACCTTCCACTGCTTTTGTAATCAAATAATTGAGTTCACTTTTAACATTCCTACAAGTGTTTCTTGTTTCCATATTAAATGCCACCTGTTAATAACTGGAGCTGCAATTTTTATTTCTTTCTTCTATTTAGAGGTTTCTATTGAGATTAAAGTGCCTTTTGTTCACTTACAAGCGAAAAAAGAATATTTAGGAAGGAATACATCTTCATATTTTATAAACTGGATAATGGACCATTAAATACTGCTGGAGCAGAAGCAGATCCCAGCTTCCCTCTGGGTTCATGGCACTCCTTAGAACATCAATGAAGTTAAACATGAGAACCTGGTAATGTGTTGTCACCTAAATTTAAAAGTATTGCATAGTTATTGTCTGAAGAAGTCTAATAAGTTCCTAATTCTGCTTTTTGACATTCATTCTACTGTATTCCTCAATCCTTGGAAATATTACAAAAACCCAACAAACAAAACTCTCTTAAAAGAGCTCCTATTTTCATTTACAACAGGCTGGGCCATATTCAAATTCTCCAGTCCTAAACTCTACAAAAGTTATTTTCTGCTAGAAAACAACCTGCTCAAACAATACTTTTCAAATGTACTCTCCCCTCTAACCTTAATAGCTTCCTTTAGAAGTTCCCTCTATCCTCAACAGGTTCCTTTAAAAGTCAATTTTTAAAAAGTCCTCAGCAATCTGAAGTTGCAGCCATCGTGTTTAAGGATTGCAAGATGCACTTGGAATCCACAGAGTCTCTTAGAGGGACACACTTCTGTACACGTAATTCTCAGAGCAACAGTGCCTGATCACCAACATTTTGCAGAAACTTTTCTCTCAGACTGGAATTTCAGTGATCCTTTAAGAATCCTTTTGCATCATCTCCAAGATATTTTGATCTTGCGGCAGCTTTAGGAAAATTTCTCCCTTTTTTCCATCATCCATGAGCCTCTTTGAAACAAAAGATATGAATATGCAAGCATTAATTTGGCCTCTTTGTTCTTCAATACACAAGAACTGCAAAGAATCTGCAGGGCATGGGAGATGTGCTTGGGAAAATTACCAAACACATCAAGGTTTGAACTATTTCTGTCCTGTTGTAACAATCCTCTGGAGTTTGCTACCAACTCAATTCATGACTATGGGGGCCAGAGGACACTTCCAGGAGCTGAAGGCCCTAAACAAAGATTAGGGGTGGCTTTGTTGCTGTTTTTTGTTTGGGTTGTGGGATTTTTTTATTTTTTAATAAAATTTTACCTCCAGTTATAGAGACTTCAAGCAAATTAAACCTTTGCTTTCCTGAAAACGTCAACAGATTTTTTCAAGTCAGGGATTCCAGCTACACAGAAGAATTGAAAATTGTCTGGAAGATGTTTCTGCTGACATCTGGAGGGCAAAACGTGCTCCAAAATCAGGACAGCAAGCAAGAGAAGAATTGCCTCAGCACAGTAATTGTGGTGCTCCAAGGGGTTTCAAAAAGAACAATTGCTTAGTAAGAAACACAAAGTGCTTTGCTTTATAACTCATCTCCTCTGCTCTATAATAATTTGTTTAATGTTAAGTCTTACTTTTATTTATGACAGCTTATTGTAATCACCCTGAAAGGAACTAACAGGGCAGGTGTGTAGGCAAAGCAAGGCTGAAACCACCCCAGGAAATTGCAGAGCTGGAGTTCTGCAGGAGAACAAAGCCTCCCCAGGATGGCAGGCAATGAGCTGGATCTAGAAAACCATCAGCGATAACTCAAAACCATCTTGATAGCACGTGAAGCTTCAGTGCCAAAGAGCCACAGACACCATTTGAGAGAGCTCTCTGAACATTAAACGTTCCTGGGAACAAAAGCAAAGCAAAAACCCCACAGCTCTCTGCTCTTCTGGAAGACAAACCAAACCCCAGGAGCCCCCAGCGTTCTGAGGCTGCTCAGGAGGTTTTTCCCCCAGATCTGTGCACACATGCAGTGCTCTCACACCACCTCCCCGGCCACAGAAAGGTCCCAGTGGAATTCAAACCCCGAGGAGTTGGCAAAGTGTGGCCACTCAGAGCCCTGCATGGCCACCAGTGCGTGCCCCTGCTGCCCGTGGCTGGGCACCAGGGCCTGCCAGCAGGGACCTGGCAGGGACTGCAGGGCTTTGTGCTCATCTCTCCCACACTGACTGCCCCCAGCTCTGCCTGCATGGCCACGACTGGAGACTCCCCCAGCCCTTGGACACCCCCCTGGCAGGGAGGGCAGCCCTGGGCAGGCTTTGTGCTCCATGGCACTGCCCTGAACGGGTCACCTTCCCTTCAGCACCAATGCAATGCCAGCAACTGCTCCAACAGCTCCTGAAAGGCTCACACACCTCCCTGAACTGTCCCCACTCGGAGCTACGGAACCTTCTGATTCTTTACCAACACATTTTAAGAGATTTCCCTAAGAAGTTTAGTTACAACTCAGAATTAAATTCATATGGGCTCATTTAGATGATAAGTTGCTACTCTTTTAAAACAAAATCATGATTGCCTTCAGTGAAGAGAGAACTTTCTTTGAAATATGTATTCCTTAGTAATAGTGTCTCTAATATTTCAACAGGAAGTAAATATTCAAAAGACTCCATAAAAATAATTCCAGCTTCCCTCTGAGTGGTTATCCATTAGGAGAAAAAAGTGAAACTTCTAGTAAATCTCCCTTTAAGGTTTTCACTCTAGTAAAGTAGATTTAAAAATAAAATAAGCTTTTGTCAAATCCATCTTGCAAGGAACAGATTTTACATGTGAAGAAATTGCAAGTCATCTTTGGAATGTCTGACAGAAGTGATAAAGGATTTTTTCAGGAGTGAATCATCAGATCTAGGTGGTTTTTCTTGTTTTGGTTTGGGGGGTTTTGGGTGGTTTGTTTTGGTTTGATTTATTTTGTAAGGACACAATTAATTTCCAAATTGTTTATTCAACATCTTTCTAGATTTTAATCAGCCCCTGCTAATGATGGATTTTGCTTTTGTTCTCAGACTCAAATTCCACTCTATGAAGTCATAAGGACCTTTTGGGTCCTCCATCCCATTGTTTTGTACATAATTCATACAGAGCTTAAAGCCAGGTGAGCTGACAGAGTAAGCTGACCACAAAACAGCAAACCCTGTGTCCCTCAAAGTTGAATTATTTCTCCCTCTCCTGAGGGAATACTGGTAATAATGGCTTTTTTTGGCTATTATTTTAGAAATGTGTTCCCTTCCAAATGAAAAAAAAAAAAAAAAAAAATCGCCCTCACAATGACTGAACATTTTTCCTGCTTCAGTGTGGTATGTCTATTTTAATTTGTAATTTAAATTTGTAGGGAAAATGTGGGAAGGCTGAGATTCCACTCCAGTAATACATTCATGGAATTACAGGCACATAGACAGTGTCGTAAAATTTTATATACTTACCTTATAATTATTTAAATAGAATCTTCTCCAACAACAGAAGAAATACCCAATGCAATAAAAAATGGAAGGAAAAAATGCAGAAATCACAGAGAAAATGAGAAGTGAATAAAATACAGCTCTAAAGAAGAACTCCAGTAACTTTGTTATTTTTAGACATCCATCTGGAAGACACTGTACAGTATGTACATGGATTTTAAATACCAATATTATGACATTGTATACTTCCATGAGAGGGCAAAGGAGATGAGCTAATGCACACACTAATAGACATATTAGTGATAATGTTCTTACAAAATCTTCTATCAAAGCCTATTCTATCACTTTTTCCTCCAAAAGAGGAATCAGGTGTGCAACATGCAGAGAACTTCTCCTGAGACGAGCCCAACAAATCCTATCCAAGGTTCACTTCTGCAGTGTGTTTTGGAGATGGCTGAATAAAACCAACTCCTTCAAGGTTGGTGTCTGGTGTTCACAGAATAGAGGCAATTCTAGCATTTGAAACTCGTTATTTAAAATAAAGGACTGCTAGAATTATTATTAATGCACATCATCAATATCTCACATCTGGTTCTAGCCATCACTAAAAACAACTTCACCCTAATTGCAGGGCCCTTTAAAACACACCAGCATTCAAACTGAAACAACCTAGCAATGCAAATGTCCCACAATTAACCAGCACGGATGTGAGAGCAATTTTTGGAACCACACACATTACAAATGTAACAGCTCAGCTCCATTATGGAGAGGCAATAATGGGCAATAATTAGAGGAACCACCTGTGCTGCAGTTTCAGAAATGCAACGGAGATACTGATGGGCAATGGGGTTTGAAGTGCTCACTGGCCAGGTCTCACCACAGCTCCTGCAATTCCAGCTTGCCTGCAGCACACCCCTGACTGCACCCTGACAAAGTGCATCGTTTCCAAAGCCAGGCCTGCAGGCTTTCAGCCAAATACATTGTCAATAAATGGCCAGAGATGCTTTGTAGAAAGATGCAAAATCCTATTACAGAACCAGCCACCAACCTGCCAATACACAAAAGACCTCCCTGAAGTTGTCTTCTCCAAAATTCCTAGAAGCACCAAAGCAATCCAGCTGAGGACGAGGTGATGCTACAAAAGCTGTACCACAAAGCTGGTACCTTTTCCCACTTGGAATAAGTTACAAAGATGAACCCCTGGGTTTGGGCCCTCACCTCCAATGAGCACCAGGGTAACACAGGGGTTTCAGCACAGAGCCCAGGCTGCACTGCCCAGGGCACACGTGGTGCCCTCCTCTGCAGGGCTTCTCCCAAGGGACTGCTGGCCTCGAGCTGTCCCTCTGCCACTGGACACCCATCTCAGACCTTTAATTTATCCTCTCACAGATTATTAAACTAAAAACATCAGGAAAATAAAATTACTTGAGGCAACCAACTGAGAGCCTGGCTTCTCACAGAATGACTTAACAGCCTCACTGCTGCTGTACATCTACTGCTAAGGTGGGATCAGTGCTCTGGAACTGAGCATTGTTAGTTTGGATGTGTTGAACAGAGAATCTTATTTTCTCCTGCTAATGCAACAAGAAAATTAAAAGTTTCGTGATTTTCTCTGCTACATCATAACCCACAAGCTAAATATTGTCTTTGCAGGAAGGAAACTAATTAAGTTCTTACAGTTCAGATGACAGCCACAATTAAGAACTCTGGGCCAGTCTCTCCATGCTGAGGGTGGGGGACTGTCAATTCTACACCGTGGGCCCAGAACAGGATGGAACAGAAAGCTTCCCTAGCTACAAAATACCCACTTGGACTTCAGGTCACCCAAATGAATCCTCCCCTAAGTCCCACACTGCAACAGTGATTTTCACCTCTTCCCTTTCCATTCATTATGTATATATATTAAAATATTAAAGCCAATGTGCTTTTACCTCAGTAAACAGGACCGTGGGAGGAAATTTTTCAAACAGAAGTGTTTCACAATAATTTCATGATAACAGTGTCAGCACTGACAAAGAAAATTCAAATGGCCAAATGCAAATTAAGTTAGCCTTGCATATCGTTCATTACTACTCGTGTAGTTGGTAAATTAATGCATGAATATCCTTTCTCTGCATGTAAAAGAAGTTCCTCTAACTTCAGCTACTGCATAAAGATGTAGCAAAAACTCAGCTATCAATCTTTGGAAATGGAGGCCTTCCCATCTAGCAGGACATAGCTCATTAAAATAGAACAGTTTTCAGATTCAGTGTGAATTAAAAAATAAATAAATTCAGAACGGTGGGCGACTTCCAGCTCATACAAAATCCTCCCATGTGACCTTGGCAGCCTCCTCCTGGATCACTCTTTTGGAGAGGCTGCTTACTGTGAAGAATTCCCTGGTTCTCAGAAAAGTTGGGGGTTTTTTTAATTCTAAAAATCTATTTCCCAACACAGGACATTCAAAAAGGCTTTTGGAATTCTAAGGGATTTTAGAAGGTTCAGAAGCAACAGTGCCAAGTCAACTCTAAGAGAAAGAGGCTCCATAATAAACCCTCTCTGTGACTCTAGAGCTGCTCTGGGCACCTGCAGAGTCCTGTGAAACTGGACACAAACAACTTTAAAAGAAAAAATATAAATAAATACAAACATGTATCAAAATTTGAAATTAAATATAACACTCAATTTCAAGGTCTGGAGCAACTGGCAGAGTCCTGCACTTGTGTGGCACAAGCTCAGATGTTCTGTGGTGCAACCTGCAAATGCCACGAGGCTGCAGAAGGACCCTCAGTGCTCCCACAGAACTCCCATCACCATCCATGGACAATGGGTTTTTACTTCAAAAGGCAGAAAAACATAGAATTTTCTATTTTTGGATCTCAGGACAATTTGATGAGTAAAGTAATACCAGTGCTGATTTTTAAAAACGATGAAATTTGAAATAATATTCTGATACTTTACAGGGAAAACTTTTCCCACTACACTGAAATGCACTCTGGACCACACTAATAAAAGCAAGGGGTACAGAACTCTCCCCACCCTGGGTAAGTTATTAAATGCTTTAGATGAACAACAAACTCAGAGGTAATTAACTCCAATTACACAGCACAGCACAGAAACCTTCTGTGCACGGGGCTTTGCCATTTGGTGGCACATTTTCATTTATTCAGGTGAAATTCTTGTCTTGGAAAATAAGAATACATTAAATGGCAAACAGCAACTCAGATTTAGAGCAGCAGCAGTAGGTATGAAATGCAGAGCTCCCAGTCCCATTTCTGTGTGTCTGTCCAGCTCACCAAACATTTATAAACACTTGACATGCTCTAGGTCAACACATGAACAACCTGGTGCATACCGAGATCAGAAAATCACTTCTAAAGACACCAAATCAATCCTCAGCACTTGCTCTGGAGAAGGGTAACACAGCAACAGAGGTGAAAGCAATTATGCAAATGTACAGAATTCCTGAATTTCCGTCTCTGTTTACCCAGTCAGTGGTCCTGAGGTGTTTCTAGAGCTCCTCATGCCTTGCATGCCCAGGGGTGCTGTCCATCTGAAATCCTGGAGGATGCAGCCTGAGCAGGCTGGAGGCTGAAGCCTCTTTTGTCCCTCTTTCACTTCTGCTCCCTCCTGCTTGGCAGGAGAATTCCTCTGAAATCTCACAGAAGGGTTTGAGCTGCAAGGGACCTTAAAAATCATCGATTTCCAACCCCTCAGTCCTGGGGAGAGACCTCCCACTGTCAGGTGAAATCTCCACATATTAAAGCTGTTTCTGTCATGCCAGGCCACCAGAAAAATGTATTATCTAACACTACTCCTTTAATTACAAAAGCCATAAGACAAAGCACAGACACAGTAAAAATAGATTATACCACAAATACCTAATTTTAAACAGCTTTGGGACCGTTTATGGAGCTCTCAGGACTCAGGTAATTTGCTGAGATTCGATTTGAATGGTGCCCATATTTATATTTAGAAATAAAAGCAAACTTAAATCCACAATAATGCCATGATAGCAAAATGAATAAATTTATTATTGGTGATCTTGTTCAGCTCTCGCTGTTATAGATGGGGTAATTTGGAAGCACTTGGATCACGGGTGAGTCTCATTAGGCCACATTACCTGACTTTAAGCAAAAAAACCTCCA
This sequence comes from Lanius ludovicianus, assembly GCA_013397235.1. Classification (NCBI taxonomy): domain Eukaryota; kingdom Metazoa; phylum Chordata; class Aves; order Passeriformes; family Laniidae; genus Lanius; species Lanius ludovicianus. The sequence goes on from VYXG01007384.1 coordinate 958,178, forward strand.
TTATACAGCTGAATAGCAAACACATTTTTAAATACTCAGCTCCTAAAAGTAAAAATGTTTGAAAAGATAAAGAAATAAGTGTAAAATACAAACTGATTTTTAAACCTGAGACTAAATTTTTATAGTCCATTATGGATATTTCCAGCTTCCCAACAGATATTTAATGTTAAGGATCATGGCACTGTTCCTCTGATAGGTATTTTATTGAGCACAAATTCAGTGCACCTCCCCCACGCTTGCATTTTAACATTTATAATATTCTCATTAATTCACAGATGGAAACATATCAAAACCCAGCTGATTTAGACAACTGTCACAGAATGACTGACAATGCTTTCAGGAAAGCAAATTTGCTTTGACTGAAGGTTTTTATTTGAATGGGGTTCAGGTAAATGAGAGTTGTGCACTCAGAAACTTAACTACACCTCAAGATTTTATTTAATATAATCAGTGCAAAGGTAAAATTAGTTTGGCTGGGTAGACAAGAGTGAGGCTTTAAGCATAGCTGTATCTCCGAGCAGAAATCACAATATTCCTAAAACTGTAACCTTTTATTAGAATTCTGAAGCAATTTAAAACATGGACCTACTTAAACCCATACTTTAAATTAAAATGTCTGAATGCCATATGAAAATTATCAAAAATCATTAAAAAGTAGTAACAGTCATTACCACAACTCCTTTTTCTCTTCAGAAAGTTAAAATGAGGAGTGGAAGGCTCTCAGATGGCTCCCTCAAAGATCCAAAGCAGATGCTGAAACTGAACCAGGGAGGTTCATGGTCTCCCTTTCCCTCTCAAACTCTTAGTCTGGAAATAACAACAGTGTAGCAATGAATTTGATTTTGATGCATGAATTAAAACCGAATCCAAAAGGTGTCCTAGGAGAGCACAGGAAATACCCAATAAATCCAGGGAGATCTAATGCAGAAGATCCTGCATCCATGTCCCTTATAGCCCTGCATTCCCAGGAGTGAAAGCCACAGAAATAATGGCCCAGAGTAGCAGGGAGGTTGCCAAAGTTTGCATATATAGGAGAGGGCACTGGTTATTAACATTTCTTAAAGAAATTAAACTCCAGGGCAAAAAACTTTGAAGCCGAATAGGAAGACCCCCTAACAGAACAGTCAGCTCTGTGCAGAATTTGCTTAATCCAATTTAGAGAAAAATTATTCCTGAATTGGTCTTCTTTTAATAATTTCCTCCCCCAGGGGCAGGAAAAAGGGCAGGGATTATTGTGCACCAGCAGTGCTGGGTGCAGATTTTGGTGCCCTGGGATAAATGCCACCCAACAGCGCTCTCTGTTACACCAAGACTGGCAAACTTGCAAAATGCAAGTGGATTTTGGGGAGAGGAACCAACATTTCTGGAAACTGATTTCTGATTATTATTTTATAGCCTCTCTAAGCAAAGCAATCTACTGAAAGGACAATCTCCCCACCTAAAATCCAGTGGCTACAAACAACAACAACGGCAGAATAAGCTCAGGAGAGAGAAACCACCCAATGTTTTTGCACATTGAGAAGTCTGCAGAACAAAGAACACATAAGAGTAGAATGAAATGAAAAACTAGAGGGGGCAGGAATTTATTATTATTACTTCCATGACCTGGTAACAAAACCATTCTTACTGGAAAAGTCTTGGGTTGTAACGCAACCATTAAAGTGTAGCTTTTCATTTACAGGGCCAGCAAACAAACATAACACAGTTCAGCATATTTAAAATGAGTTTTATTTTTCTGAACCTGTCTGTACATTTCACCATCTGATTTTTTCCCCAGCAGGAGAACTGCAATGCTGAGCAGTCCCCAGGGCAGGGCAGCTGTTCTGGAGGAACAGGGCACCACTGCCTTCCCTTCCCCACCTCTCACCCAGGCTGAATCTGACTCTGGAAATATTTTAACATTTATTTATGTTTTAAGCACAAACATATTGTACAAGGCACAGCAGCAAACTCTGTAAAAAAGGCAAACTGAAGAGGTGGGATGACTGGCTGTAAGCCTGTAGTAATTGGAGCTGTGTTATCCAAAATAATTAATCCTCCCCTAGGCCCAACCCACTCACCTAAAGGTAGCAGGGAACACACACAGGGGGATTTTTTGGCTTGTTTTCTTTTGTAAAGTTGTGAGGTTTGAGGCAAACTGATCAAAAATGCCACTAGTAGTGATTCTAAAGTTTGTTCCTTTTGAGTTAAGTTTACTTTGCAAAACCACTGGAAGAAAACATAACAAAAGCTAAATTTCCATTATCTTCTGGTTGCAGCCATTGTGGGGGTGTGGAACCTCTCTGCTTTTAATTTTCACCATGAGAAGATGCAAACAGAATAAGCAAGTTTGGAAAAAGAGATCTAGAGCATGTACATGAAAAATGTACAAAAGTGAACTTCCTGTATGGGTGAGTGAATTTTGGGGGCATTTTCTTTGTTTTTAAGGGGTTTGGAGAGAGATTTTTGCCTTTCTGTAGTGGTCACCTGTGACCAAGTAATTAACAAAACTACAAAAAGCAAGCAAGCAGAAGTAGTTCTTTCTCTTTGCTAAACTGCAACCACAACACACACAGAAAAAGAACATCTGTGTCCAAACAGGCAGAAAATAGATTTTCCTCTCAGACCATGATGTGTAACCAAAACAAGTTCAACCCCAAAACTCTGCTGGACAAGTCTAACTCTGGAAATAGCAGCACCTTTCTTTTTTTCATTTTCCATGGGTGTCCCAAACCCAGGCTGAGTGCAGAGGAGTTCAGCCCTAACACCATACAGAGAACTCCTGCACTGGGCACTGCCCCCAGACTGATTATTCCATTTGCTGTGGGCTTGCCAATCACAACCCAGCAAGGCCAGAAATCCCTCAACCTCTTCTTTCCAGGGCTTTTATTTCCTTTTTTTCCCACTTCCACTGAGGAGGCAAGGAGTTAGTTGTTCATTGCAGTGTCTCTGGATGGAGCTCTGCAGGACAGAGTGGCACCAATGAGGGAACTGTCACTGCTCCTTCTTTGGAAGGAGAGATGGGGAAGTTTGTAAATACAGGCCCAGGTTTTTAATGCTGTAGTGCACTGCTTGGAAATGTCACAGCCACATTTTCAGGCACCTTTTGGTGTGCAGACTATCATGTATGTTTCTAAACCACATAAGAAAATTTACATGAAGGTTTAAATTAGATATTTGACTGGGACTAATGTTTATTGCCTCCTATTCTCAATTTTTAGCTACCTCTGAAAATTTTACTTCATGGTCTTCTCTTACAGACCACTTACAGCTGGCCAGAGTTTGGAAATGGAAGATGCAGCCCTTTTCTCACAGGGAGTTCCCCAAAGTCAATCAGCTCCTTAAACAGGAAGGCCAGACCCCACTGGAACATCAACTGAGTCAACGGCATTTCAAACACAGAAGTCAAACTACGTAAAACAGCATCAGTAAAAGGGATTTTTAATTAGCTCTGTCCCCTGTTTCTGCTGAGGACTCCCTGGTTCTGACTCAGGTTCAATCATCTTCTCAGTTTCCTCAGCTGCAGCAGATTTTGTGCCATCTCCTCTGGTCCCTGGGAAGCTTTGCTTTGTCACCTCTTGGTGACCAATGTCTCCTCACGTCACAACACACACAAACCATCTCTCAAAATGGTACTTCTCAAGATAGGGAAAAAACCAAATTTTGATCGAGGAGTTCTTTCACATCTGATCTGAGAGCAGAAACAAGCCCTGAATTAAGAATGATACTGGAACTGTAGCAGAATTCACTTCATAGTATGAACAAACTAAGTCACTTACTTTTATTTTTCTCATAAGATCATGCATATGGCAAATTAATAATAATTATGCACTATCTTTGCTATCTAAAGACAGTAATAGATTTGCCTTTACTCTAAAAAAATCATCAACCAACATGAACCTAACTGCAGCTCACTGAGGATTAGTGGATAAACATGGCTTCTTTATGAATCCATTTTGCCAAACATATCCAAACCAAGCTTTTGCCAAATACCTTCAACTGCAGATTTTTTTAAGTCTGTATTTTTTCCTGTAAGACATGTTTCAAATGAAAAATTCCCAGAGACAGTTACCATGAACTTTGATGAAAAGCAAAAGCAGAATAAATGTGTTTCACAACCTGGGAACCATTGGAATATCGTGAGAAGTGAACAAAGCAAACGCTGCCACTGATCAACTTCTCAAATTTTCTCCAAATCAGCTTTGCAGGAAGAAGCAATTGCTCAGTAAACCAGACTAAGTTCAGTCCAACACTATTGTCTTCCTCAGCAAAACGAAGCTACCTTAATGTATTTTGACTTTGGAGAGTACAAATACTGCAAGTTCCTACCAAAGCACAACACACCCAAGAGCAGTGCTTGGAAAGGATGATCAGCTGAACACTCACATACTTATTTGTTAAGAAGCTAGCGTTCTTCATGGCACCACCTACAATAAATTACACTTACAGCTGTAAAAATTAGGCCTACTTAATGCAGGGATGTTTAAATGCCATTTCAAACACAACAGGAGCCCTCAGAGCACACAGTTACCTGGAGACAGAGCCACAGGTTAAAAATCCACCATCACAAAGGCCATGCTGGCTTTTCACAGGAGCTCAGTGCCCAAGAGCAGCCCAATGGTTTCCAGTGAAAACTGTTGGTAAATCTTTGCCAAACAACTCCAGCCCACCCGGTTTGCAACTGGGAGATGACAGAAACTCTCTCACCTTGCGCTCGCGGCGTTCGTTTCCTGCGGTCCCTGAAAGCTGCTCCCGACTGCAGGGCCTCCAGCAGACTGTCCATCACTCCTGTCTCATCACCCTCTGCGAGCAGCAGGAAAAGAACATTAAAATCAGTGCAACAGAAAGCAGACTTTAGAAAGAAAAAGAAGCAGAAGTGCTGTCACGTTTGCACAACGCCTCCAAGTCGGAGCCAGGCACATCTCAGGCTGCTGGCAGAGCTGCAGGTACCACTGTCTGCTTTGGGATGATGCTCCATTAGGCCAAACTGATGGCAATCCCACTGTTGTTTCACTTGGAGATGTTATCCCCTGCATTATTGATGACATCTTCAGCATGCAGACAGGCAGCTGCTGCTGAATGGCGGCTGCTTCGCTGCTAAAATATTTGAAGACTTTTCTGAAGTGGGAATGGGTCAATTTAATCAATGCACAAGGAAAAGCTGATGACACTGAATGGCACAAAGTTCAATATTGCAGTACAGAGAAAATATTTTATATGCTGCCTCCCAACTTCATGATTCACTACATCTCTGGGAAAAAGTTCTCTCTACTATCAGTAGCATGGATGGTCTTCAAAGAATGGAGAGGGGAGAACCATGCAGTGGAAGTAAATGGTGTAACATTTCTTAAAAGCTGAATTTTACGTCTGTTCAATTTTTTATTTTGGTTTTTTCCTATCCAAGCTAACTTGCAGCCTTTGAATTGCTGCACTTTATGGTGCATTATGGAAATCTGGGTAGAAAAATTACTTATTTTTATATATTTGAGTCTTTACATTCCTTTGCATTTCAGTCTGTTAATAACAGTTGATAGCAGAGGTCAAAGAACTCCAAGGTTACAAAACCACTGATGAATAGCTTTTTCTGTTCCCATACCTATGTTATAACCCAAAACTAAAATATAGGTTAGACTCAGCAGGGAGGTGGACATTTTATTCACATCTCTCAGACATCAAACTAATATAAATTTCCCCATCTGGGAATGGGAAGATCATTATTTTATGCAAAAAAATTACACGATGGTAAAAAACTTTTGACTCACACGAAGTGTAGGAGGTTAAATGTACATCCAAGCTCTCAAATGCTCACGTTTAAAAGCAGCCCATTAATGAATAAGCTGTTCTGGCCTGGTTCTCTATTACATTCAGATTTATTAGACTCAATCCAGACCTGATGTAAGAGCACACCTAAAACAGTACCCGGTTCAGATTTCTACAAGGTGATCATTAGAATAACTACTTGGTAACTTTAAATTATACATCAGCCTCCCCTAACCCATTATATACCCACTGCACCACACATCCATAAAGGTTTCTCCAGTGGAAGAGGAAAGGGAGCAGAGCAAGTGCAGAAACCACCTCTGAAATACCAGTTTTCATTACATTCCCTCTAAAAGCCTTAAACAACTCAGCTCCTGCAAAATAAACAAGCAAATTATCTTCTCTCAATTCCCACTCACATGCAAGGCCAGAATTTCCTCTAAACTGTACAACATAATTGTTTTTCTTTGTGCTTCTCATCCTACCCATGCTTACTCATTGATTTAATGTTGGCTCTGTATTAAATTTACCTTCGAAATCAAAGGTCTGGAAATACACTTTGTCCAAATTAATACACATCAAGTTGATCTCAAACATTTAATGGAAGTGACTGCAGACCCAGAACTAGTTAATATATCTTAGAATATTTAATGTGGAGAAAAATTACAATATTCTTCGATCTTCATTAAAAACAAGAGTTGCCAGAGTTTATTAAAAAAGTCAAAATTCCTTCAATACTTCATGAATGTTTATGCAGCCTTCCACTTCTTTTTGCTGAGTGAGCTGCTCTACCTGCTAATTACTGCAACTGCCAAAACCCACCCTGGTTTTGGGATGCCAAAATATACAACATAAAACACACATTAAGGAAGCTGCAGGACACAGGGATGAGATTTTTAACTCCTCAAGTAAAGCTCATGCAAGGTCTGATCTCAGCACTGCATCTTAATCAAGGTCTTCAGGCAGTTAAGTGGAAACTGGACAAAAAACTGCACTTTCAGGGAGCCTTGATTAAAACTGATAAATTCCTCAGAAATTTCAGTCTTTCCCTACAGTTCTTGCTGCAGCTCTTCACACAGTACCAGCCATCTCCTCCATTTGTCTTTTTTATACCACCCACAGCGATTTGTAGACACAAACAAGAAACAATGACAAAAATTGCCAGAAGTTTCCAAACTGAAAAACTTATTTGCAACATTTCTGTCAGCAGCAATAAAATGCATAACCATTATTTCTGTTCTGGATAACTTTCACTGTACACAAGGACAGGAATTTAATCTGGAATAAGTAATTTTCTTCCTCATTGTCTCTTCTCCAAGGAGGCCCCAAGCATTTAAGAGGGAGCAAATGTGTGGAGATATGCAAAAAAAGTGACAATTTTCTTTGATTGGCCTTAGCCAAAGGCAGATCCACGAGAGGTACTGCACAGGACTGCAAAGGGAAAAGGATTCCCAGTCAGTAACTGATGTGTTAACCACAAACCCCATTTGTTTTAACTTGGGTTTCCCACTGAGATTCTACTGCAGCTTTGGTTTAGACATCCCAACTGTGTGTGGGTGTGTCTTTAGGTTTCAGAAATAGCCATCCTCTTGCAGGTCCCATGGTTTAGGCCAGTGCTGCTCAACAGATTTGGGCAACTTTTAACGGTAATAATAAAGAAAAAAAATAACTTCCTTCTTCCATAGAACAATATTATTGCTCCTTGCACTGCTGAAGAGACCCAACATGCCTAAGAGTTGGAATAATAAAATCCATTGAAATAACGGAACGAGGCCAGCCAGGAGTTCTTCCACAGGGAATGACCAAGAGCTCCAGTCTAAAGAGGTGAACCAAAGAAACAACAATGACCCAGCAGGATAAACAACCAGGACACTGTTTCCAGGAGCAGTGCAACACAAGCCTGATTACAGCATTCACAGAAGAGAAATCACAACTGGAAAAGCCTTTCATATAACCAGGGGAGTGGATTCCAACATGGAGAGCCTGAGGCAGCACAATTTCTTTAGACTCCATAATGCAGCCAATGAAAGGCTGCAAGACAACCACCTTCTGTGCTTCAGAGTCTGGGCAGTCCCAGCAGAGCAAACTCACCCAACAGAAACCCTGCCAGGACCCAGGACTGCTGAGGGACAGCAGCACAGCATCGAGGCTCAGCCACTGCAAGGGTCTCTGCAATCACATCTGGCACTGCTGGGGGCTCTTTCTGAGGTGCAGATGAGGTTTGTCAGAAAGCAATATTGACAAAAAGGATCTGAATCCAGCCCAAGGGTCATAGCTCATAAGGTGCCAGCTGCTGAGGAACTTGGGACTGCAGAAACTGCCCTTGAGTTGAAGCCACAGAGCCCAGCCAAGCATCCAAAGCACGGGCCACCTCCTACAGATCTGCTCTCCTCAGTTCACAGCTCTCAGAGGCCCTGGGAACATGCTCCTGTTCCTGGAGTGTTTTGCTGCCCTCCCTTTCTGTTGTCTGCCCTGATTACTACAGGGATACCCATAAATTCTGCTGGCACACTTTTATTTTCTACTCTTTTCCACATGCTCTTGCAGAACATCTTGTACTCATTATTACAAATATTCTGATTGCAAACTGATATAAATTAAGAGCAGGTGTAGATATTGCACAGCTATTTGGGCAAATGTTTACAGAAATTTTACAGGAAATTTTTCATTAATTTGGGACCTTACTGGAAGAGTCCAGTCAAATACCACATTGGGCAACACATGCTGCCTCCTGCTGCTCCAAAGGGTTGTTAAATTATGCTTCTATTCACATCTTGCACTACCCTGGTTTGCTTTGAACTTTTAAGCACTTTTGAAAGTCTAACGTGTGTCCTGTAGAAACTTTTAAACAAGACTTTTTATTCACAACCAGTATCAGAATTTTTAATTGCAATATAGTCACTTAAAAAGGTCAGCTTTCAATGTCTTTGGGAAAGCATGTTTTTGTGTTCTCCTCATATATTTGCATTTTATTCATTTGCTAAATTCATTTTGCATGCATAATAAATATCTCCAGGAAGCATCTTCCTCGGCAGTTTGCAGCAGAGTGGTGTCTCATGACTCTTATTTACTTTTTAATTAAAGGAGAACAAGGTAGGACAGTGTGACTGAGAAGTGAGCCCCCATCTCATGGCAGTTTACAAAACAAGGCAAATCCTTGCTTACACACCAATTAAGAACATTGTTTATAATAACCTGATCTCAGGCTTACATGAAAATAATAGGAGAAAAAAATGTGCTTTGTTGTACTGGCAGGCTATTGAAAACAACTTTTGAAATGCACATTTTTTTTCTTTATTGGCAGAAAATGTTACAATGGTCAAGGTTTGCTGTGGCTTCACTGAGATGCACCCACACAGCCCCTGGAGCCTCATCCTGCAAGGACCTCTTGCAGCACACCTAAAATAGGCTGCAGGGGGAATTATCTGGAACAAATGGGAAGAGATTGCCTCTGTGTGGGAAGGAAAAGATTGTGCAGCTCACCAAAAAAAAATACAGCCCAAAAAACCCCCTGTGATACCTAATTACACCTGTAAATAAAGTTGTGCTGCAGCTTCAAGGCTCCTGAATTTCTGTGATGGGCAGACACATAAGGCAAAACAAAATCATCAGTGCTTTTAGCACTGGTTAATAATTTCATTTTAAAGGTTCCTTATAACTGAGCAACTGCTCCAACATTTCAGGGAAAAAAACTAGTTTTGGGAACTCATTTTCAGGGAAGGGGAGTTCTTACACAGTCTTGATGATGTTTTACTTTTTTTTTTTTTTCACTATTGGTGATGGTTTTGCCTGGGATAGAGTTAATTGTTAATTTTCTTCCCAGTAGCTGGTGTGGGGCTGTGTTTCAGAACTGGAAACAGTGTTGATAATTCAATGTTCATAACTGCCCTTACACAGACTCAAGGGTTTTCCTGCTCCTCACCCCATCCTACCCTGATTCCTGAACAAGCCTTATACTAAAGGTGAATGACTATTTCTGAAATGCTTTTTAACACAGTAAGTTCTACAAAATATCACCTGTTATACAGCAGTTACATTGAGCTAAACATAATTGCAGCTACTTTCAAAATTAGTAACAGTACCTACTTTTTGAAATACAAATAATTTCTCTAAGGAAAAGGAAAGCTGAATTTGCACAGACAACTCCCCAGAGTTACTACTTGTTACTGCTCAGTAAATGGTCCCCAAGAACCTACTTTAAAAGAATCCAGTTGTTCCATCTTTCTTCCCTGCAATTATCCCAACCTCAGATTTGGCATCATCCGAACCATTTTTCCCCCCTGATAAACTATCTCAATTGGAAGGTCCCATATGGGCCACATTCATCATCAAACCCAAGTTTTTCCATAGCAGAACATTTACAGGTGAGATTAAATGTCAAGCTGTAATTTCTAATCTCCTGTCCATCCTCACTTCCCCCTGCATTTCTCTCGAGCTGCTTCTCACTCATTTAGCAGCAGTTCAGTAATTCTGACACTCACCCCATTCTCAAATGGCTTCAAACTCCTGCATAAACAGATCTCACAAAGTTTTTTAGCAACTCCTGAAGAATTGCTTTGAAGGAGAAAACTCAAAGCTCATCCTGGTTCTACAGATGCTCATCTTTAAGCATAATGCAAAGCTCAATCTATTTTTTGTTCTGTGAATATTAGATTTCAGGTGGTGTGCAGCATATTCAAACAGACCATCCACATCAATATGAAAAATAATGACTTCCCAAAGGAATTGGAACATTTGCCTCATCGACATCCAGCACCATAAACTAATAATCTTTAAAATGTAAATCAGACCTGAGTTCTACCACTCCAGGTACCCCAATGCAATCACCAGCCAGCACATAAATTCAAAAGAACATTTACAAAATAACATGTAACTCGTAATAAGCTTAGTATGGATTTCTGTTTATGCTAAAGGATGTGGAAAGGAGACAAACCAACCAGAAAAGCACAGAATTATTGGGAAACTGCAGCAAAAGCAACCTCTGGGATTATACCCTGCACCAGTGCAAATGGAACACCAGTTCAAGGAAACACAGCACAATTACTGCTCACACTAGAACACACCAGTCTGAACAAAAAGCACATGAAATCCTATCTAGGGGTGCTTGAAAAGGGAAAGGAGGAATATCCATCAACCACCAGCACAGAACTTCACTTGCATTATCTTCATCTGCATTAGGGGAGATTGTTAATATGTCTTCAAAACAATTAATTCAATACTAATTGGGACTGAGGAAGCTCATCCTATCTTTTATCCTAATACTGGTAGTTAAAAGGTGATTTTAATTGCCATAGTAATCAGATATAATGAAGAGTGAAACTGTTTCTGATTAAATAACATTGCATCAGAATTGCTGTTAGACACTTTGCAGCTCCCAGAAAGCTGAGTTCTCCAATTCCTTTTCTCTCTCTCTCTGCTTCTGACATGCCCACAGAAGAAATGCTGCCAGAATTCTGCAGATGTTAAATCAGCTGGAAGTCATGAAAGGCTTTTCCTCCAAACTCATCTCCCAACAGGAGAAGGAACAGTCCATGATTTGAACTGGGAAACTTCAGATGTGTAGGTATGTGCATAAGGCACTTAAACCTTTCTGTGCCTCTGAACTTCACCAGCAACCCTGGACTTTTGATAATTTTTTTGAATTTTGAGTTTTATAGTGCTTTATTTTTGTGTTAATCGTTTTGGAATGTTCAGCAGGTTTTTTTATCAGTTTACACGTGGTGCTCATGTGGCAGCTCAGTTACACAAAGCACAAACCCACCCAACTGAGTCTTCAAAATACTGCCAGGTGTGAGTTACTTCATCACTGGGAATTACCAAGAACAATTCTTGATTCTGGCCACACTGGTTTTCTACAGTTACACAAGAAACAGATATTAATTTTAACAGCTAATTAATTAGAACTAATCTAATCTGGATTCTCCAGTGACCACTAAAAAGTTGCCACTGAACTGTCAGATAACACTATAGAACTACACAAAAAGCTGGAAAATGCAGGAACCCAACTGCTCTGGTCTCAAAGGCTGCAGCACTGAGCTCAAATTTGACTCTGGGAGATCCAGAGAAAGAGCTGAGAGAGGGTGAGGTTAAAACAAGCCTTTGGGTGAAAATCACCTTGTCAAAATGACAGCTTGAGAGGACATCTGCCTCCTTCCTCTGAGTCTTCTGTGTCACATTCACTTAGACAAATTTACAAACTATTTATATAAGCAGCAATGAGCACACAGAAGTAGCTGCATCAAGAAAAAAATTAGTTTTTGGCAAAAAAAAGTCAATTGAATATCAATGTCGTGGAATCCAGGGGGGGATGGAGGTTTATCCCTCCTCCCACCACAGCAGCAGAGTTGTGATATGTGAAATGGATATTTCAATATATTTAGAAATAAGAAAAAAGTATTTGAGAAGTATTTAACTTTGTGTCTCAGGGTTATAAAACATTAGTTATTTAAATGGCAGTTTTGGTGCATTGGGCCATGTAAAGACATTCATATATTACCATTTTCATTAGGAGAGGACTAAAATGCAAAATTCAACTTTAGTTGTATCAGGAAAAGATTTTCATGATGGAAAAAAAAGATGCTGTCAGTGTAGTGAGGCATCTGAGCCACTGCTCAGTGCTCTCCCCTCAGCTGCTCCAGCACTGAAGGGCTGCAGAAAAATGAAGGTGAGCTCTGAGGACTGAGCTGAGGCAATTTCAGAAGCTGGAACTTCAAAGTGAGAGCTGCAGCCCTTAACCCAGCCCAAGTCACTGCCAGCAGTGCCTAAGTGGGCTTTCCACACTTCTCAACAGCTCACAAAACATTTTGGCTGCCTTTGACTCAAGTGGTAGCTCAAATAAACTCTGTGTGCCTCCAACCTCTCTGGCAGAGAGAGGGTGATCAAGGGATATTTGGCTGGTTCTTACCCCACTCACAGAAAAGTGCCTGTCCAGATTACTATGGACTTTATTTTTTTTTGGGGGGGGAAGTGGCAGATATTAAAAAAATATTAATCAAATGCTGAAAGAATGGATTAGAAAAGTCTCATTAGAAACCTTCATTTGACTTCACAAAGTAAAGAAAATGTATTTATGCATCCTCTGTGTTTGAATTTTATATTTTGTTTATAGTTATACTGAAATGAGATTAATCTTCATATGATCTGATATTAAAGTTTGTTATCTTTATAAAACAAGAGATTTGTTCATTAAAACTTCTGCTGCAGAAGATTCCATGCAGTGACACTGCCAGTTCAAGCAAGGCCAAAGATAAGAGGATTTGTGGTACCACTGCAGGAACCCTCCAAAAAGCAAACAGCATTTCCCCTGAGCAGGGCCTGTTAAATGGGTAACAAGGACAGGTGTTTCTATAGCTGGGTCAGATTAGCAGATTAACACAAACTCATAGAAACTGAACAAAAAACTGCAAGTAATCTCTTGCCTAAATCCAATTTTACCACCTCCACTTGCCTTTTGGAGGCAGACAGGTAAGGAATAAAGCCTGTATTTTACAGCCTCCTGGAAAGCTGCACAGCAACAATTACCAAGCCCATGCCATTCCTTCCACTTTCTTACCTTCCTCTTTCTCAGGGTGGCCTCCTGTGAAATACAACATTCTCACAGCTGACAGGCTCAACACATTGCTTTTTATCGTGCTGAAATGTCACTCTACTCAGGCTCCCAGCTCAACCAGGTTTTCCAGCTCCTAATGGGACCACTGGGAGAACAACCATTCTAACACAGACCCCCAAGCCCAAAAAGAAAGACATTAATTGCCACAACACCTTGATTATAGAGACTTTACAGTATGAAATGAACAACAAAACAAGTAAGACACTTCTTCTTGGAAGTCAATCCACAAGAAAAAAATATCAATTTAGTGCTACAAATGCAAAAAAGCCAATAACTCACATCAAAACACCTTGAAAGGAACATTACACGTAAGAAGTGGCAGATATGGAATGACACAACCAGGAGGCTGAAACGAACCACAATTTTCCATTTTGAAAAGTGAACTTTTTTCAGCTCTCAGAACAAGTATTTCTCATATTGATCAGAAATAGCCTTCTGTTTGTTACTCCTGACCTGGTTTTGCCTGTAACAAATCTCTCTGCTAAAAATGAAGCCTCACCTTTGTTCATGTCAATCAGCTGCTGCTTCTTCTTCTGTCGCTCCAGCCGCTCCCGCTCTGCCTTCTCCTTGGCCAGCTTGGCCCTCTTCGTTTTCTCCTCCAATTCTCTTCTTTTGTTGTTTTCTTTTAATGCCTCCTGCATCAGATGAAATGAATGTGAGTGTCTATCCACCAAGGAAACCCAAAATAACCTGGTTTACCACAGACCTTGTGTTTACATGCAACGACAGGGAAAAAAACCAGGGACCCGACCCAATGCTTGGAGCATCCTCAGAAATCTTGGAGGGAACATAACATACCACATTATTTGTACACAGGAGCATTACTGATCAGAACAACAGAAACTGAAATAGCTTTGCATTTATGGTGGAGGAAAAATAGTAATTTGTTTCAGCAGGAACATATTTGTATTTTTTTCCCTGTTAAGATCGCAAATCTGCCTTAAACCTGTGCCTTGCTCTTGGGAGGGCTGAGGGGGGATGAAGCCAAGCTTCCACTATGATGGAAATTCAATTACAAGTGGCTGAAACTCAGGTACTAGAATTTAAGTTACAATTTATCCATTTTTTTTTTTGTTGAAATAGCCAGTCTGGATCACTAAAATACAGAAAACACAGGAGAAAAAACAAAAAATAGCTTAGCTTTTAGATTATGACTATAAAATCTGATAGCACGTTATACAAACTAGCAAATTACAAATCCAAGACTCCCAAATGCTTCCAAATGCAGAATATTCATTCAAGCAAGCATCTTTGAGTGTGCAAATGGCACCTCAGGAGGTTCCTGAGGTCAGACACCACATTTCAGCCCGTCCCTCACAGCTGACCCCCTTTGGCAGACTCTGCACACCAGGGACTGGTGATGGCACCCACGGCACCAAGAACTGCACTCAGTGCCCATCACAGAGCCAGCTGCACCACAAACACCTTTTCTTCCAGAAAAAAGGGAACCAAAGGGCAAAATCAATGTTTAATCCTTTTTGTTTTTGGACAGTCCTGTTGCTGCACATTCAATCACACTTGACAGAGATTTCATTTTCCTGCAACTTCCCAGGCTGTAATGGAAGTAAATGCCCCCAGTCTGGGGAGAGAAAGCAAATATGAAATGTCATGGTTGCCCTGGCAGCTCACTGCCATTGACACGCTGTGATTAGAGCACAGATCCTGTCACAGTTTCTACCAGGAAGACTACAGCAGACTGAACTAAACAAGCTCTAAAGTAATTTTATCTGGAAATCCTCTTTGAGTACAACTGTATGAGTTTTATCTGAAGGAAGATTCTGTGGAAATTCAGACTGCACTTCATAAAATACAATGGATATTGAACCAATGGTGATTAAGAAAACAAAAAGCCATTCAAAAGAAAGGTTTAATCTTCCTGAAGGACAGTAAGATAACAAAATACTGATAACTCTTTGTGAGAGCACCCCTTTTATCTATCTATACACCCATCCACCACCTGGAATGCACTTGCTTGTTATTACCCTCCATCAGGCAGTGGGACTGAACCATTTCATATTTGTTGTGTCATTTACTGCTCTGCATTTAGCCAGAGTTAGATGAAAGCTGGGAAAAAAAGCCATTGGCAAGAACATACTCCCACCTGGTAGCAAATTCAGGGCAGACAGCAAAATAAATCAGAAAGCAAAATAAATCTATATCCATCTATATTTATAAACATACTTGAATTAATCTTGCTAACAAATTTGATCACAGTTTCTCAAAACTGACTGATGATGAATGTAAATGAAGAGATTTCTGACTGAGGTTACACTGCTTTCTACAGCATTTGCTCTGCCTCAATTACACCACCAGTCCTTTCAGTTTCATTTTCTGCAGTTCTACTGCAAAGGTTCATTTTCTCTCTCCTGTGGCTTTGGATAATTCCTTATTCAGTATTCTCATTCTCCAGACTGTGGAAAAGCCCAACAATACCCAATTCAAAGGGGACATGATTCTGCCCTTGCCTTGCCACAGTCATTTGGGCCCCCCAATATGAAGTTAAAGATGATATAAAATTAAAAGAAATCCCATGCTTTCAGCTCTTTTTCATTTGGCATGCTTTTACACTCCCCTAGACCTTTTCTCTTCCAAACATTTGAGTTGCAGTGGATTTCTTTTAATTCAGAACAGTGCTATTCCAGATTAATAGGGTTTTTTTTAAGTATCAAATGCCAGTGATCCCCTTTCTGTTTTGCAGGATAAATTACCTCAAAAGGTAAAGATCAGCTCGAAGACTGAAAAAAATAGCTCTGTAATGAGCCCTGCTTTTAAAAGAGGGAATAAAAATCAGCAGTTTTGTTACTGAAATATAGTACCACAATGACTAAGTAGGTATTTACTACACAACTGAATTTATTCTCTAATTAAACTAATCTACCAGTTATAAATAATAAGAAGAAGCAATCCATTGCTAAGAATAAAAGCCTTCTCAACAGCTTGAGACCACATTTTGAAAAGTACTCATCTGGATACTGTCTTCTGAAAACATGTAAGTGCATGCAAAAAGGGAAATCATTTCCAAGTGAATCTCAGCTGACAGAAATATTTAAATGCAAAAAACCCTTTTACTGATGTGCTGTTCATGACCCTCTGTTATTCTGGTTGCTGCATATGGGCAAGCAGTTTTGCTAATTCAACAGCAAGTTAAAAGTTAGAGAAAGTTTGAGTGTGGGTTTGCTTTGTTATAATAAAAACAAAACCAAATTATTGTCTCTCCTAGCAGAGAAATAGATTCAGCAAGGAATATTATCTCTTTTTAAGTGAGTTAGTTGAAGAGGCACATGGTTTGATGTTCCCCCTTGTGTTTATTAGGATTCACTGAAGTGCAGCTCTTGTACTCAGGACTGCCAGTTTACAGCTTGGCTTCCTTAAGAAGCAAATAAAAAATTAATGCATCTCTTGCATTCTGCACATATCTTAAGTTTTGACAGACAAACATATTCACACATCGACACAGTTGTAAATAGATTCTCAAAGGTAAATTATTAAAAACAAGAAGAAAGAAAACAAACTGTAATGCACAAATCTCCCTGGATATCAGAGATGCAGTTGGCTACAAAGCGGTCATGCACCAATAATGAGGGCTGCCTGTGATCCCTCAGGCCTTCCCAAAATTTGCCTTGCAACTGCAAAATATGGCAGCTGAAGTTCCTGCAAAATAATCCTCTTCAATCATAATTTATTAGGAACAACAAACTCAGATTAACTGGAAGTTAATCTACAGAAATAGAGTTAAAATACAGCAGATTGAGCAATCAGTTCACATGTAAAACAAAGATCTTTCATGGGTAGGGCTTGGAGGACAACACTTTTAAATACATTGTTATCCCTATGAAAATAATGAGCTGGTATTGAGGAAGAGCAGACAAGCTGAATTTCCTGATGGGTGGCCATGAAAGAGTAAGTGGAGGAGATGAGGTTTGGGTCAGTGCCCCGTGGCTCATGCAGGGGGCCACCCCAGGGGCACAAATGTCCTGGGCTTGTCAGGACAGATTAAGGGCTGGGCCAGGGGAGCTGCTGCTGCCTCTTCAGCTGGGATGCAAAACCACCTCAGACTGTCCAGTGGAGTGAGGCACAAGAGGTTTGCAGGGCTTGCTGAGCTAAAGTCAAGACTACCAATGAAAAGGTGCATGGGATCACTGAATTACTCAGCTGTGCAAGTTGGGATCATCATTAAACAGCCCCTGAGTGGACAGGTTTGGGACTGTTTTCCCAGCTGCCTTCAATCAATATGTGGGTAGCAGAATAAACACACACCCCCCTCATTCAGGTTATTCCTGAAAGAGACACAGAGCTGAAGTACACCCACACACAAACAAAGCTGGATCACTGTCTTTACAAAAAAAAAAAAAGAAAAACAACCAAAAAAAAAACCCCAAAAAACCCACAGCAACTTGAAAACCCCAGGAAAACAAATGTTGGCTCTTTGGGTACAATCCTAAAAGAGAAACCAAGGCCCAGGGCAGACCAATTATTGTTTTGTTCCAAAAGCAATCTTTCTGGATCAAGGAAGAGACAAGTCAATATTCTGGCACACCATCATGTGAGCACAGTCCTTCAGACTTTTTAACAAAAATTCACTCTAAGGTAAATCTGTAAGAACTGTTCATACAAAAGCCTGAACCCAGTAGAAAAAGTAAATTACTCTTTTTAACAGGAGGAATGTGAAGTGTTGAAAGGTTTCAAAGTTTCTGGGTAAAAATTCTCAACGGATTTTAAAAGAGAATTACACACAGTGTAGTATGTAGAGACACAATGTCATTAAATAACAAAATAAAACTGCCTGGGCTGGAAAGATTTTGCAGGCTGCCTTAAAGACATGGTGGGAGGACTATGGAAGGAAGCAGTCAAGCATTCCAGAGGGTGTGTGTTGTCACTCCAAAAAAGAACAAATGTGAGAAAACAACACTGAAGGCACAGGCTCACACAGCTGCAGGTTTTTTTCTTGAGGTTTCTTACACCCTCACTTGGTGCTTCACTCTGCCAGGATTATCCAGTTCCATTAGCTTGCCTGGATTTCTCTGAACGTGCTAAGCAAGCAAATATGAACTAAAGGAAGTGAATGAGCTGTAATTTACTCCAACATCAGCAAGCCAAATGAAGCTGCAATAATGCAGTGATCAATCTGAAATCACAATTAAGACAAATACAGATTCCAATTATCAAATTACCTTAATAAGGTATAGGAACAAACAGAATGATGTGACTATGACTATATATGTGAAACAAAATTGTGGAGATTTTAGAGAGAAGTCAGGTTTATTCTAACCCATGAGAGCTTTTCAGAAGCAGTTACGTGCAGGTGTTGGCATCTGCAGCCTGCACACATCATCTGTGGAAGGGTCTCTGCTGCACTTGGGATCAGCTCAAAGGCACCCACTCAGGGCAGGTAATGAAGTCACTGCTTTACAAGAGATTTTCAACAGCTTCAGTTCTGCCACAGTCAAAATCCCAAACTGTGCTTTGCTTTCAGAGTGGAATGAGGATTCAAAATCCTCATTTAAATATTACAAACTTCCAAGATAATGCCTGGAAATAATGACATTTCTCAGCTGGACTCACTGCTACCAGCACTGAATATAAAACAAAAATAATCTAAAGAAAACTTTTTAATCCTGTTCCTTTCAAGATTAGGAAATTCAGCTTCATGGTTTCCTTTAGACCATGTTTTCCCCTATTAGTTTTGAAAATATTCCTTAACCAGTGACATCTCTACCCTGAAATATGACATCCAGTGCTTTTATCCCACCCACAAGGGCAACCACCTCAACAGAGAAACAGGTGAGACAGGTCAGGACAAAATCCTGACTGCATCTATGCAGTTACTTCTGCACTTACCAACACAATGTACTTCAACTCAGTTTAATTCCTTTTATTACTATTTATTTTTACATCTTTTGGGGAGCTTCCTAGAGAAATGTCGTCCTTGTGTTTTACATCATGAATAAAGCACTTATCCAGCAGCACTAACCCCTGTAAATAAAGCTGAATTACTGCTCCTACGTGAATACTTTTGCCTCTGACTCCACCTGTATCCTTTCCTAGCCTGGACCTAATTCCTGATTTGCTCAGTATAATGATTAAAACCTATTGTGCTCAGCACTCAGATGAGAATTTCGAGAGCTTACAAAGGGTTTGTATTTTGGGTTTGGGGTGGGGGGAGGAAGGGCTCGCTATATATTGCCTGTTAATAAGGACAGGGTTTCACTTTTGATACCACCTCTTGGGAAATTTCGGTGAAGAAAATACTTCTTGCTCATTATTCTTTATTCTTCCATAGCTCCTGCTAGCTGGAAACTGTTCTCTTTCAGGCTGCATTAAAGAACTGTTACTTTTTAGGCAGAAGGGACCAAGTGTATTCCCAGACAAATAACCAGGGAGAACAATGAATAAATAGAGCCTTTCTTTTAAACCACTCCTGAATTACCAACTCAATTTATGAGTTTGAAAGCTGGGATTTTAGCCTGACTATGCATTGTATTTCACAGTAAATCAGATGTTTATTATGTATTTATTTATGTATTGTATATTCATTGATTTCTATTACTGTAGCAAATGACCTGCTGCATTTCAGGGACATTTCAAAAAAGCCACAAAAAAACCCATTCCTGAGTCACAGAGCTTGGAACTGACTTTGAAGCAAGTTATAAACAAACAAATATGAGGAAGAAGCAAAGGTCTCACAGGTACATTTATAGTCAGGACACTGAATCCACTGTGGTAAAAACTGGTTTTTATGAAGGCAACATAACAGATGTTCTGTGTCCTCTCTGGTACAGGGCATCAATCTTACAAAATCTTAAAAGCCCAGAGTAGTGGTCACCAATAAAGAGTGTTCAGTTTGCTGATTATTTAATG
This sequence comes from Lanius ludovicianus, assembly GCA_013397235.1. Classification (NCBI taxonomy): domain Eukaryota; kingdom Metazoa; phylum Chordata; class Aves; order Passeriformes; family Laniidae; genus Lanius; species Lanius ludovicianus. The sequence continues at coordinate 978,384 of VYXG01007384.1, forward strand.
TGTCCTCTCGTTCTGGGGAGATTTTCAGTTGGTGGATGTTGTACTGCAGGGCACACAGCAGCCATCAATCAATACCAGTGTTGATGCAAAAGGACAATTTATTTCACCGGTGTTTTACCAAACCCATCCCTCATTCTGCCAGCTGATGAGTTACTCACATCTGCCTAAATCTGACTTAGCTAGAATACAGCCCTGCTTCTCGAGGTACATCTCTCATGTACCTGAAGATTTAATTCCTTATTCAAAGAGCTGCATTTACACAAATGTGAGGGAAGCAGTCAGCACTGATAAAACTGTCTGCCAGATACAAAAATATCACTTCACTGAACAAAACAGCCTCTCTGCATTTCATACAACTACACCCACAAATGCCTCTTCCTGCTTCAGAAACAACTTTGGTTTTTTAGACTCAAAATTCACCTTTAAGACTACCTTAAAAGGAAGCCCACAGAGCAAACAAAGCTGAAAACATTTAAAAACTCTGCAAGAGAAAAGAACTGTTCCTATCTAGTGCTGAGGTCCATGTTCCATGCAACTTCCACAACACAATCAGACTGAAAGCAAGTTTATGTCCATTTGCAAATGCAGGCATGACAGGTTTGGTGGATTTTTTAAATCCTCTACCCCCACCAAAACCAGACATTCAGAGAGTGACAGCTTGAAAATACTACAGGTCACTTGATATAAAGTGTGAAAGAGCAAGTTAAAGAACACAAATGGAACAGAACAAACTGGCATCTTGCTCCAGGCAACTGATGAATCATTATTTGATAAGAGCTTGATCCTTTTGGGTTTGATATCGTATCAGGTTGCAATTGTCCTCAAGGACAATCGAAATCTGTGTTTACTTTCAATGGAATAAAGGACTAAAATCAATAAATATATAAAAAAATATTTCTTCTTCAGAAGAGTCCTAAATATCCAAGAGAGATTATCCACTGGATCTTTAACTGCAAAGAGGGAAAAAAAAAAAAACAACAAAGAATAACAAACCCACCCTTTTTGCTAGTTTTTATTCAATTTCTCTGTACTTGTCAGCTCCTGGAGAATAATACACCTTTTTCTTTACTCTTCTCCAGGCTTGAATTTGACTTATGTTCCACTGGCAAAGGAAAGTCCTGCTGAAATACTTAATTCCTGTGATGCTCCAGCAGTCTGAAGAACCTTTGAGCCTCTAAACTAAACTGGCTCGTGGCACAAGAAAGGAGCTTTACCAACAGACAGGCAATGGCAAGGACATAAAAGAATGATGAACAGGAAGAAATGAGTTATCAATATTTATGGAATATTTGGAATTATACTTCAGCCAATTACCAAAATACTAAAAGAAGTTAATGGGACCACTTAGAGAAAGCAGGAGGGTATTACAGCAATCTGAACTGGGCAAATTTAATAGACATGCATGCTCTAGGGAATGTTTGGAGAGTCTCTAGCCTCACTCTTATCTGATTGCTCCTGAATTCTTATCAGTAGTTATTACTTTTTTAAAGTAAATCCCACAGATTAAAGGAGTTTCTGCATATTTTTCCTCTAGGGAAGCTTCTTGCAAGCATCAAAATGTTGCAGAAAATCTTAATGCTTTTTTGTATTTTTTTTTTTCCCCCCTCATAGGAAAAAAAAATTGCTTTACTGTGAACTTTTAATGTTTGCCTTAGGCCTTCCTCAAGTGTCTGGAAAAAATCAGATCCCTGAACAAGAACCTTTGTGTCACTAAAGTCTACAAGGTTCTGCTCCAGTGAATAAAATAAGTCAAGAAGCTCTCCAAAGCCCTAATTACAATTACTGCCACTGCTGCCTGTGCCTCCACAGGCACAGAGAGCGAGGCACAAGTGCTGCTGTGCAGAGGGAGGTGTCCCCTGGAGCCACACAGGCCTGGGGTTTCACCCCTCACACTGGAGCACGCCTGCTTACATTAATATCCATCACACCTATGGGCCACTTGCTGAGAAACCTTATTTAAAATAGGCTTAGAAGACAAAAGGACAGATAAAATGATAGAGAGCATCAGAGGGATATAATTAACCATTTAGACTCAACAAGTAGCATTAGAAGAGTACCCTGGGAAAGTGTTTTGTCCACTTTCTAAAATTATAAAGGAATGCCAGAAACCAGCCCTACTTTTCTGGGAGCTCAGGAAGAATCTTTATGGTATGCATTTTCTATAGAGAAAATCTCCTGTCTACCAGAAAGAAACCTTACACTTGGTTTGTCCACTGATTGCCCACGTATCCAAATTACAAACCCCAAGAAAGTCCATTAAAACTGATTCATTCTATAGCTGAAACATAAAAGTTGAATTAAATTTGAAAATTTTAAAAATATTTTCTAACTACCCGCATGTCTCAGCCTTATCCACAGTTGAGCTGCCAAGCTACAAACTGGAGGACAATGTGTCATGCATGAACAAAATCTAATTAATTCTGGAAAGGCTCACCCCATTTCCTGCCATGGAACAAACCACAAAATTAAACATACCAGAAAAAAACAGAGAGACAAAGAAAGAATTAAAATTGGGAGAAAAAAAGATACAAGAAACTATGTAACATTTTGCAGGTATTACTCACCAAAAACAGAGTTCTGAAGTTGCTCAGGTCGCCAAAGAATTCTTCTATGCTTATTGCTTTGGGATCAAAGGTGAAGTATTCTCCCAGATTTTCGTACAATTTTGTCATGTTGTTGTGCATGTTGGACAGCTTTTCATATTGCTCTCGGGCACTCTCAGCAAAGCTGTGAGGTTTTGTTAAGGGAAATGACTCAAATGCACAATCTCCCCCAAGGACCCCAAGGAAACCAAGCACCCAAGGAAAGAGCTCAGCACAAAGGTCCCAACTGGAAATGTGCAAAGTGCTGCTCTGCTTCCAAATATGACCTGTTTATGAATTAATATTAACATGTCTGCAAGTTCATACCAACATTGCCATTAAATGATCCCTCCAATGGTGGAGATTTGCCATTACAGAGAACACAACTTGCTCTATAAAATTTATAAATATCACGGACACTTTTGAGATGCAGAATTTTATAAAATGCATTCTATGAAAACACACAGTGAAATTTAGTTTGCTGTGAGGATCTGTGATCTCTCACTGCTCAGGTGATGGCCTGTCCCCACCTCACAGCTACATATTTTATATGTAAAACGTGCATAACTATCAGTGACACAATCATACATTATGACAGTTAATTTTTTTGCCTTTTATAATGAAATTCTTCTCTGTGGATCCCTTCCTGCCCAGCCACACAGCTCGTGCCTCAGGCTGCCTGTATTAGGTTCACTTTTTTGAGGCACACTCACAACTCTGTAATTTCACAGAACTTACAAAAATGAAATATCCACCCACCTGTCCCAGCAAACTGACAAACAGCTTTGAAAAATTATTAGTGAGAAAAACACCATGGAACAACAAAAGTCTTTTTTTTTCTTCTTTCTTTCCTTAGGAAGTGTGGAAGCCTAAAAATGAGACTGAGATTGACTTTCATCCCAGCAGCCATCATTAAAAGTTTCACATAATGCTTTTAAATAGAAAAATGTGGTGCTTTTTTTCCCTACATGAAAAAAAAAAAAAAAAGATTTTGGAACAATTATTTTGTAACTAGAGGAAGGGTGCAAGCTACAAAGGGAAATATTAGCTTGCCTTCAAGCAAGTACATTTCACTCTGCTTTTTTCTTCTGTGGGGTTGTTTGGAGCCACCAAGTCACAAATCACTGGGAAAAACACAGCTGCTACAGGATGAAACCAGTTCTGCTGATAGTGAACTGAAGCTGATCAAAGTGTTTGCTGCACATCCACCCCAGGAGCAAAGGGCACGAGTTACCCCTGGGGGACACAGAGGCTGCAGCCTGGCTCCCTGTGCCTCCCCTGGCAGCAGCTGCCCTGCACGGCCTCTGATGGGTGACACAGCACAGCTCACGCTGCAGCCCTCCCACACCTGCCCCTCTCACTGCCTGGCACCACAGTCCTCATCACTCAGCACTTGGGACATCCCAGGCTCTCTGCAAAACACAGCCTGCAAACTGAGCAGGGCACAGAGACAAAACAGAAACCGGGGAGAAAAATCCATTTCTTTTTGCCATTAGACTAAACCCAGGAGTGATGCTCCAGAAACCAGCAAATTGCAGAATAAAGCCTGGAAGTCCAGGTGGATGTTCTGGTGGTAACATTTCTGTAGCATCTGGATGCTGCTGAGTACCTACAAGGCTGCCACTCCCCAGCTGCATGCAAGCACAACAAAGCTGAAAAAAATACCTTCCACTGGAAAGAGGCTGTTGTGGTTTTCTCCTAATTCTTATGTCACAGAGATAAAATAAGTAAGTAAGAGATGATCTGAACCAAACCACTACAGAGGCCTAATATTCCACCTGGATTTTCCCATTTTAACTAATGGGAGAGTACATAAATAATCATTTAAAAATTGGTTCTTAAAAGCATGACTGAAAACCTTATCAATGTAAATTTTTCCAAGCAATCCTCTCTTCTTGCCTAAAGCTTCAGGGGCATTAAGAGCAAAGCTGGCAGCTTGTAATGTTCATTTATGACCAGAAACCAACACAGTGATGGATATTAATACATAAAATCAAGATTTTGAAAGAGTAATATCTGCCTGTATACTGCCACAGCAGTGGCAATAGCTCATTCTCAGTTTATTGAAAACAAGTTTAAGCTGCTTGATCAGAATTTCAAGCTTGGACTGTTGAGTCGCTCATCTCAACAAGATAAACCTGGTACAGCTCAGTCTTCAGTGACATTTAACTGCACAAGAGGAAATGAAAGTTTAATGGCAAGAATACATTAAATAGGTAATAATGGCACATTACTGAATTATTGAGCATAGTCTAAAAATTTCAGAAAAAACATGAATTGCCTTAGAGTCAGCAGACTACTGTCATGAGTAACTCACCAGAAATACTAAAAAGAAATCCAAATATATATAAATGTACAAATTGACTTTGTGAGTCCTTTAAAAACAATCTTACATAATATAATACAAACCAAAAATGACCAACAAGTCTGAAAAAAAGGAAAATACTTTGACAATTCCAGATTTGCAGCCAATTCTTGAAGACAAAGCTCCCAGTTCTCCACTCAACATTGCACATTCCCGTAAGAAATAACAACAGGAAGCACTAAAAAAACCCCAATACTGCTACTGAAAGTAGGAGATATTTTAAAGCACCACTCTAGAAATATACACTGTGATACATTATTATCTTTTATCTATTAAGTACCAAACCACAAGTCAGAATTCTCTTTAACACATGGCCTGCAAGACAAGGGGATGCCAGCAAGATGGATGAATGGGAAGGGCAAAGAGAGAATGGAGGATTTCAACTGTGCTTAGTTTTGAAGGAGACAAGTCAGAGCTGTCAAACAATTGATCCCAGTCACAGACCATGCAGTATGAACAAAGTTACTGGCACACTCCACATGCTTCACCCAACCTTCCTTCTTATAAAGGATGAGTAGCTTAAAACAGCCTCTTGAAATGCACTAATCCAGCCAACAGAGCAATTCCAGGGGAGCAGAGCCAGGTCTGGCTACACTATTTCATGAAAAAATTAGTGAGGAATCAAAGGTATCTCAACTCTGTGTAACAGCAATACTTAATTCCAACAGTTTTACTGAACAGAGATTGCAGATTTACTGAGTACTCATTTAAAAACTCTAAACAAGGTTTCATTCTCACCATTTTAAACCAAACCAAAAATGACAGATATTTTTCACTAACAAGTCTAAAGGTGCTTGTTCAATTACTAAAAGCTACTTTATTCAGAAGCAGGTTTTTTCCACATAACCATGTTTCTTTCATAACCTCAAGAAAATTCTATGCCAATACTTCACTGCAAAATCTATTAGATACCTCGTGCACAGCCTAAAATAATTTAAGCAATCAATGGATATAAACCTTAATATGCTGCTGTGCTGCCACTTTATGTCAGAGACAAAAAAATCACTAATGACTAATTACAGGGGAATTTTTTTTTTTAAGTCTATATGAGGACCCATACCTTTACCCTTCCATGTTTTCTGCTTTTTTTTTTCATTTTCATAGATGAAAAATAAGAGCAGAGAAATCAAGGTTGAAGAACCTCAGTTCAGGTGGGGGGTTAAGTCACCACTTCTACTGTAACATCTGATGTGGATTTCACATCAGTATCCCAGCAAGTTGAATAAAAGTTAACAAAGCACCAGAAGCCCCCAGATACTGCCCTGCATGGGCAGAGCGAATGAAAGGTGGCACTGACACCCAGCAGGATGGGCCACAGCAGGAGGGCACGGGTCACTTGGCCATGGGGACAGGGGAAGCAGGGCATTGCAGCAGCCCAGGAGCCCCTCTCCAGGGCCACAGGCACTACAGAAAAATGGAACTGAAGGGATGTTCACCACAGCCCTGGAACAGCAGAACAAAACCAGGCAGGGCCCCGAGCTGCTGCCTTGGAGAGCTGCAGCAGAGGGAAGAAACCCAAAGGAGAGAACTGCCAAAAAGCTCTGAGCACTCTGCAGTGAGGGCAGGTTCTGTGTGCCACAGCCCTGGGCCCTGCAGTGAGGGCAGGTTCTCTGTGCCACAGCCCTGGGCCCTGCAGTGAGGGCAGGTTCTCTGTGCCACAGCCCTGGGCCCTGCAGTGAGGGCAGGTTCTCTGTGCCACAGCCCTGGGCCCTGCAGTGAGGGCAGGTTCTCTGTGCCACAGCCCTGGGCCCTGCAGTGAGGGCAGGTTCTCTGTGCCACAGCCCTGGGCCCTGCAGTGAGGGCAGGTTCTCTGTGCCACAGCCCTGGGCCCTGCAGTGAGGGCAGGTTCTCTGTGCCACAGCCCTGGGCCCTGCAGTGAGGGCAGGTTCTCTGTGCCACAGCCCTGGGCCCTGCAGTGAGGGCAGGTTCTCTGTGCCACAGCCCTGGGCCCTGCAGTGAGGGCAGGTTCTCTGTGCCACAGCCCTGGGCCCTGCAGTGAGGGCAGGTTCTCTGTGCCACAGCCCTGGGCCCTGCAGTGAGGGCAGGTTCTCTGTGCCACAGCCCTGGGCCCTGCAGTGAGGGCAGGTTCTCTGTGCCACAGCCCTGGGCCCTGCAGTGAGGGCAGGTTCTCTGTGCCACAGCCCTGGGCCCTGCAGTGAGGGCAGGTTCTCTGTGCCACAGCCCTGGGCCCTGCAGTGAGGGCAGGTTCTCTGTGCCACAGCCCTGGGCCCTGCAGTGAGGGCAGGTTCTCTGTGCCACAGCCCTGGGCCCTGCAGTGAGGGCAGGTTCTCTGTGCCACAGCCCTGGGCCCTGCAGTGAGGGCAGGTTCTCTGTGCCACAGCCCTGGGCCCTGCAGTGAGGGCAGGTTCTCTGTGCCACAGCCCTGGGCCCTGCAGTGAGGGCAGGTTCTCTGTGCCACAGCCCTGCAGCAGCTGCTGCTCACAGGAAAACAGGGAGCAGCATTCCAGGAGAATTCCATTTTCATGAAATGCTCAATTCTCCAAAGTTTGTGTTGACACAAAATTTGTTTCCAAAATAGGCACCTGGGGTCATGGTGGGTTCACTCCTGGTGGGGAGCAAAACCACGAGAACAAAAGGAAACCAAGGCCCTCTGGGACTGCAGGGGGAAGATGTTCTCATTTACAAACCTACTCAACAAGGGAAGGAATCAGGGGGTTTGGCACCCTCTGCACATCAGCACTGTAACAAGGAGGTAAAAAATAATCAGCTTGGAATTTTCTACAAGTCTGGAAAGCAAAGCCACCAAAATGTTATTTATTTAAATATCTGATCTACTTATTTTCCATAAATCTTCACGTTTCACTGAGTTTGTTGAGGTTTGTTATTCTGCTTTATAAACTGAACTCAACATTGATTACAAACTCTTCTCAAAGCACAGCATCACTGGGAAAACAGAAACATGGCTCATCATAACCCTCCACATGATTTCCTTTACATTTGCCCACAACAGCCTTTTCAGGTACATTTCTAACTGATTCTACACATTTTATGACTCACTAGTTAAAAAAAACAAACAAACAAACAAAAAAACCCACCAAACCAACAATCATTCAGAACTTACAATAGGAAAACTGGTAATTAATTTACTATTCCCAATGTAAATAAGTCCTTCTCTTAAAATAATGCATTTTCCAAAAAATACACAATGTAAAAATATAGATATAGTAGATAAGGTACACTTATCTACAATAATAAAAAATAAATATACTTCAACAAGAACTGAAATACTTTTCGAATGATTTTTAATTACAATTACCACTAAGTGTGTAAATTCACTAGAAATATTTCAACCACACCAACTGCATTCCTGCACTTCAAAACTCTTGCAAACCATTGCAGAGCAGGACTCTGGCTTGAGGAGCCATCCCTTTTAACCAGCAAGAAGAGAAAGTCTGATTCAAAAGTGTCACCTTTAATGAAGGATGCACAAGAGCTCTTAATTTATGATCTCCCAGCTCATTCATAACAGAGCATTCTTTGAATTGAGCTGTGGAAATACAAACAGAACTTACTAACTGAAGACAGAAATTCACCTTTAACAGCAGTAAGTCAGTTACACTGATGGCTCTATTTTCACCTCTATCAGGATGTAAACACATGCTAACAATTTTATCACTCACTCTACATCCATAATGCATCTTTGTGACTGCACAGCAGCCAAAACTTCTGGAGCATACACAGATAATTATGAGTCAATTATATCCCTAATCTCTTCTTCCTGTTGGACGTCTTTGCAAAAACAAACCAAAAAAAAAATTGCAAAACTCTTCATTGCAGGGTACTTCACTCTGCCCAAATTAGAACCCAAAGAAACCAAGATCCATAACAGGAGCCCCACTCCATCTGTGCACACAGAATCATGTACCTCTGAAAAGCTTAAAGATTCCCTAATAAAATACCCATAAAAAGCTCTGTGTGAGAATTTCTTTCTCATTACAAAGCAAATTACCTCATCATTCATCATCTGACAGAACAGCTCAGGAAAAACCCCAACAAACCAAACACAAAAGAACAGTGGATTCTGAGCTGTCTTTGAGCAAGGAGGGCTCTTCCTCTCCCTTTGTTCCATTAGTACCTGAAATTAGCTTTAACCATCAGAAGGCTGTAACACAAGTGCACTCATTGTAAAAAGACAGGATTTCAGGGGGTTTTGTGTTCGTGGAAATGAAGCACAGAAAGATCACCGACCATCCAAGAAAAACCCTGGCTGTGACCTGCTCCCTGTCCCAAAATCTCAAGAATCCCCCTTAAGTTCATGTTAATTAAGATGAAGCTTTCTGACTTATCCCTTAATGGCTGTAGAACTTTCATCTTGGTAAACACTAAAATTCTGTCAGTGTTTACTTACTCCCAGCTCTAACAATCACAGCAATCCCTGACTTTGCAGCATTCAAACTTCTCAATAATGAAAAGACAATTTCCATTGATTCCACCACATTGCTATGCACAGGAGAAAGCTTCTGTCAACAACATTTCAATATAACTTTTTTATTTATACTTCTGTTAACGAGCACACAAAGATCACTGCTCATTTCTCTGAAAGTCCCAGAGGAAGTCTCTGGGTAAAAACTGATAAACGAGCGCTACTTTATAAAATATTCAGTCCAAGGAGCAAACTCCACAGGCTGCTTCTCAAACTGTTTTATACTGGGAAAGTTGGCTCAAAGATTGAGGGTAGCAAATTAGGAACTTCCTGAGGTAGCCAAAAGAAGAAAACTTGTAAAGTAATGAAGAGCACTTGGCTCTCCACAGAGAACACAAAAGGCAAAATCTCTAAAACCGCAGGCTAGAGAAGGAAAGATCTATCTTAAAGGAAAAAAAACCCAAAACACTCCAAAATTAGTGCTAGGCATTAACCTAAATTAACCTGAACCACTTGTGGATTTTATTATTCAAATAAAAAGGAAGTTGATGTCTTCAGAAGATTGAGGTTTTTTTCCCCATAATTATGACAGGGAAATAACTCCCAAATTCCATACTCCCATTCTTAGGAGAGGACAGAATAATCAAAAGAGTTTGTAAAAGCTCTAAAACCCTGAATACAACCCAAACTTTTCATCCTGGTGAACACTTTATTTCACTGATGAAGTCACCAGAACTTTGAGACTGCCTTCATACTGCCTGGCAACAGAAACCAGCTAGTTCTTAATTCTCATTTGTGGTATTTTGATTTTTAAATAACTTGAAACAGTATGAAGAGTAGTATTTGTAGCTTTTTGTCCAAACTCAAATCTCTTATTTTTTTGTGGTGGCAAACAATCACTATTCCTGCATTAATTAGAAGGCAACACAGAAAACATGATAGTCAAGCACATATCAAACAGAAAATGCTGCCTGAGAAATGGATTTGTAGCATCCCTTCCCTGGAGAATAATTAGATAAAAATCTCTTTAGATGAATAAAAACAAGAAAGAAAACAACAAAAATGCAGCTACTACAAACAAAATGCTACTGTGAAATTTGTTTTGCATATTATATTCAAATTAGTGGTGACTCTTTCAAATACCACACAGTGTTGACACGTTCTAGCAACAATAAAAAAGTGTTAATTGGTATTTCAGCAGAAGCCTGGCAAGATGGCCACTCCTACAAATATTATATGAGCTTTGGATCACACAATCAGATGCCTTAAACAATAATTACAACTTTGTGTGCCCTAAATCTTTCACAGAAACTGCAGCCACGTTCCCTCTCTCTTTGATCAGGCAGCTTTTCCTCACTTCAGCTGGGTTTAATTAAGGGAGGGATGTTTGAGCTGTCACTCGCACCCGGTTTGCACAAGCTTCAATCAGGAGATCTGATGGTTCCTTCATCAAGAGAAAGTTTTTGGTAAAGGCTGGGGAAGGAAGAGAGACATGCCTCTGTATTTCTAGGTTTCCTTTAGTGCTGCAATGTCACAAGTCCTCAATTTCTTGTTTTGAGAAATGTGAAAAAATGCTGATTGGATAATGTTTCAAGAGCCCAGATGTTCCAAATCAAGGAGGAAAAGGAATTTTATGTCACCTGAGGAAAAAATCCAACACAGAATAACTTCATTCAAATGGAGATTTGCCTAGTGCAAACAACTGCTCTAATGAAGTGTTCACAAACCCAAGCAGAGGAGAAAATGAAAGTGAAAAATGACACTAAACTGAGTTTATTTTGTAACATTTTGAATACCAGGTGCCTACATAAAACCACACATCATATATGGTTTGAGTGGTGTAGGTCCTTCCACTCCTCTTTTCTCTCCATTAACGGCTCCACATTTTTGGGATTAATAACTTATAGGGCAATTATTTGCTAGAAGTTCATCACTGCCTGCACACAAACAGCCTTGTCCCCAGTGACTGGGATTTAAAACAAGGAAAAGTCAGGAAAGTGAAGTCATCCCTCAGAATTCCATCTCAAACAACAGACACCTGGGAATATTCCTCAAACAACTGTTCTGGCCAGAGGGAAAAGCAGAGAGCAGAACCACAGGGCAATGAGGACCTGAAATCAAGGTCTCCTTTACTCACAGGCACCTCTTGCTGCTCAGTGATATCCTTCCCCTCCAAAACACTTGAGCATTAAAAACAATTCTTCTATTTGAAGTGTGGAGAAGAGTGCAGGGCAAAAAGCAGCTCCATCAACAACAACATTTTTCTAAAGCAGTTTCTCAGGACAGTTTGATTTTGGTACCTAAAGCTGCAGCTCCAGGGATTTACAGAGTGCACTCTGCCTTCAATTTCTGATTTTAAAATAGGCATGCAATAATTAAAGGATGGATTTCAAATGGATTATCACTCTAATAAAGCACAATCCCTTACAAAAGTATCTTTCAGTGATCTGAACAACCTGATTTAATACAAATTTAAGGATGAAAGCCCAGTGTCCCTCAGGCAGTGATTCACAATCAAAGAGCCATTAAATTTCTGTTAGATGTACAGAAGTAGAGTTCTGTTCATAGAATTTTATTCTTTGGAATCTTGCACATGATTTTTTTCTCCTATATAGTTTTCATGTGCTGGGCAGACTGCTGTCAGAAAGTTCTCTCTCCCCAGCCAGCCAACACAAGCTTTTTTTAGTCTCTCCTCCTTCTCTGTCCCCAATCCTCTCTCCATCTTCCCCAGCTCTGCAGCACAATTTTGGGTGCTGCCCTCAAGGTGCAGAACACAACAGAGCTCCCTCCTGTGGCACAGACACATCTTGGGGATCAAACCAAAAATCCAACACAGATCCCTAATCAAGCATCTGCAATTAAATGTACAAAAGTTCATACTATGGAATTTACAGAATATATGCTTTTCAGCAAATAAAAATTGGAAAAATAAGCAACTGGAGGCTCTTGGTTGTCACACAGCTGCACCTCTTGCCATAATTGTGCCTCCCCATTCAACATTTACCAATTTCCTCCTCTACTCACACTCCCCTGGAAGGTACAGATTATTTGTACACTTCTGTTCACAGAATTCTTACTATAACCCAATATGAAAGAAACAATATCATCTTATGTCTCCTCATATCAGGGCTTTCCTTTGTAAAAAGGAATGAAAATCTGAAGGTAGAAATAAACTGTCAAAGAAAATTGATACTGTGCTTTGCATAACACAATTTTCCTTTATAATGTTCCAAAGTTCTTGTATTTTAAACTATTAACTTTATGAAAACTCTGCCTTAGTCCAGAGCAGTGAAAATACAAAGGATCATTTTCCAAAGAGATTTGTCACTTTTTTTTTTTACTGACATCAAATAGCTGTGAGAGAAATGAACATTATGCAATAAAACATGACACATTATTAGGTGCTTTTCAAATTCAATCCAAGTAAAGATTATACCTATATAATCCTATAGTTATCACCTGGAACACAGCAAGCATTTTCACTTTGCTTTAAGATGGATCAAAGAGGAAAAAAAAATAAAGAAATACTGTGTGATAGGAAAGGGAGTGGAAAGCAGTTTAAAAAGCACTGTTGAGTATGGCAAGGAGAGAGATTTAATTCTTTCTGCACACATCTGAATGAGGAGGAAACAAGGAGAGAAAACCCCTTTAAAGAGCAACATTAAGGTAACAAAAAATGAGTCCCAGCTGACCCTGAAAACCCAGATGAACTGGGGAAATTCATCATCTGGGAAAGTTTAAAAAAGCTTTTAGTAGGCATGACTGAGGGCATATAAGCACAAACTTTTAAGTTAGTCCACAGATTCAGTATTTCTATTAAAAAATATAGGATTTTTCATGAAGATGAATTATTAACATTTTTTATTTCATTTTTTTTGTCTCTATATACTTTTACTTTTCCTCCCCCCAGGCCTGCTCACACATATTTCTGTGAGATCCCATCACCCTGCCAGCCTTACTTTCAGCTCTGTCCAACAACTGCAAGCTGACCTGACTTCTTTGGTGGATGGCATCTACACAAACATAAAAACCAGGAAATCAACACAAAATGCACCCTCTACACATAAAGAACTCACCCTTAGCAAATATTCTAATTAATGAATTTTACTTTATGAGGAACATACTGTTCAGATTGCATTTCCTACTGTGTTTACCTTCTCGATTTTTACCTCATTAAAAAGAGCAGACAGTGCATAATTTACCTTGCCATAAACCACAACCTCCCAGATGCACAGTCCATTACTGGTTTTCTGTTTTCTCCCTTACAGCATCCCACACCTCTCCAAAGTTTTTCTCACACCATCAGGTCTTGATTCCTGACCCACAACCCTTCAGATTTTCTCCTCTCTGTATGTGCATTATTTTCTGATTCTTTTATCTGTTAATTTAGCTGATAGACTAAATTTTGTCACAGACTCTCTCCAAAGCAGGTAGACAAAAATGGATTTCCCACCAGCCCCTGAAGGATCCCTCATCCTACTGAGCATGTTGTTACCTCTCATCATGCTGTGTTCACACCCTGAAGGCAGCCTGTAGTCTGAGGCTCATCTTGTCTCAAAGCAAATCAGCAATTTTCACATTACTGGTCAAGCACTGAAACACTGATTTACTAATCTCCCTCTGTTGGCTTATATCATGTTTTGTTCATAAAAGAATGGAATGTCTCATGTTCAGTTATGCAGGCCTGGGTAGAATTCCTTTCCCAACAATGGATATAAAGATATTAAAACACACAGATATAATAAAGGGAATAAAACCAGGTACCAAGCAAAAGCCCAGCAAAGTACTGTAAAAAACTCACATCAGGATAAAAATAAACATCTGAAATCTTGCCAGATGAGACCTGAGCAATTTAAAAGTTTTTCAAATTCCATTTCAATAAGCAACACGCAGGCTCCATCAAATTAAATAATTCACATGAAATATCTGAACAGCACGTCTGGTACTTGATGGTCTGCAGTAAAAACAGACTAACAATTCTTTTGATGCTTAGTGCACCACAGAGGAAAATACAGCATTCCAGTGTACCTTAAGGAGAATTTCATACTTGGTGTGATTAAAAAACCCCCCACACAGAGAATCACCCCCATTCATCCCAGAAAGCTTCACCAGGGCTCGTTAAAGCTGAGAGAGAGAGGGGCAGTAAAACAAAGCTTTGGGTTTGGAAATGATTGTGTGGTGCTCTGGTCCAAGATAAACCTGCCACTCCACACACCCTGCAAGAAACCCTTGTAATGCCACCCTGACTTTTAAACCTTACAGAGTGAACAGCACACAGAAGGACAGTCCCTTCCACCACCATTTCTCATGGATCTCTCAGTATTTACTCAGAATAAACAAAGCAGGGGGCAGAAAAATGAAGGCTCTGAGTGCTGAAACCTTCATTCCTCAGCCATCTCCTACCAAAGAAATGTTCCTGCTATGCTGTCTCTCAGCAGGGAAACTGGATTTGGCCAAGCAGAAGGAGATTAAAGTTGTTTTTCCACAAGGTTAAACTCATGTTTAATTGGGAAGGATCTGATTCTACAAGGGTTACAGCTTAGTAACCAGGCATGCTCAAAGCATAAGAGTAAATGAAGGGAAAGCATTTCCCTTTAAATGGCCAATGTAAAAACCTGTACAGCAATTCTGAAATTAGGTTTGTAATGGGATCATGACAAATTGATTGATCTTTCCCCCACCCAATTTAGAAAGATGATTATTTGGGACAATAATTAGCAACACTGCCATTCACTGTATTACATAACAAACCAAACACAACTGGTTTCAGTCAGGACCAGAAAAGGAGAGTCATCTATTAGGACAGCAAAATTATTTGCCTTTTTTCAGCAATGTATTTTTATAAGTTAACTTTGTCCAAAGATTCACAGCATTCACCTGCTGCACATCCCAGCAAACACAAGGGGGTAATGAGCTGCAGCTCTGGAATATTTATTTATCTGCAGCAGAATCAGCACATTTAACCTCACCTTAATTCAATTATGGCTGTTGACCTTCATGACAAACATCCAGTCACAATAAATGTGACACCAGCCATGCAAATACTTCAAAGCCATTTTAGTGGGGAGATTATTTTCTTTCTCCATTCCAGGGTGAAAAATTAGGTAAGTGAAGGGATTAGGAAATGCCACAGGGCCACAGAGGACATTTCTCGGTGGAAATCAAATTGAATGGCAACAGTTCTGTCATGACTGTCAGCAAACAACAGGCTCACCAAATAAATAAACAAATAAATACATTTCAGCCTCTGGGACTGTTTGTGTGAGTGCTGCTGAGGACTGAGATCTCAGAATATGTTGCTGATGTTGTGCCCTCTAACTGCAATGAGTCCTGGCCATATCTCTGACCTGCTGATTATTTCATTTTTAAACTGGTTCCTATAAACAGCTCTGCACACAAGATCATTCCTGTGCTGGGGAGACACTCTCCAAAGGCTAAGTAAACAACTTAAGTAGATTTGAGCTCAACAACATCAAATACTGGTGGTTTTTTCCTCTATAGCTTAATAATGTCAATTGAATATACGTAACTAAATATAGCCCAAATTGCTTGTAATCTGATTTTTAACTTGGCAGGGTCAGTTCTTCAATAGGATTCAAACTGCTGAGATGCCACGAGCTTAGACAATTAGCAATGCAAAAATGAGAAGGAGAACTCTGTGCAACGATGCCCTGAATTTTCTAAAAAAGCCTCTAGTTTGGAAAAGAAAAGCAGATTATTTGTACAAACTAATTCTTCCTATCTTCTATCGCCGTGCTTTCAGCAGGGGGATTTTCTGCCAGTGCTGATGAAATCCAGCAGCCCCTCAGATGTACTTCTCAGAATTACAAGCACGAGCAGTTTAATCAAGTGTGTCTTGGTTGCTGTGGCAGCCCCATTTAAATATCAGGCGAGTGTTCAGAGATAAAAGGTTTTTAAATGTAACCTCTCAGAAAATGATACACTGTCAATTTCCTTTTCAAAAGTGCATTTTAGGGATTTTTTTCTCGCATTTGGGGCAATACAAAATAATGCAAATCTGGGGCATGCAGGCTCGGGGGCTGTCAAACAGCCAAGCAAATCACTGGAATCTCAAATCTAATACCCAAATCACAAATGTAGCTGTCTTAGAGCTACAGAAACTTAGAACAGAGAGTCCTAGATGCAAAATTTAACCTACACCACCCATGTGATGCTTTTTTCTTTGCTCACGTCCATCAATTTGCATAAAACCCTACAGAACAGGAGTACAAGGTGGCTATTCTTGAGAACAATTTATTAACTCATTACCAATCAATTCAAATTGACATAAGTCTGTAGCAGGGCAAAAAAAGTGGCATTCCTGGAACTTAAATACATGCTCTACTTCAAAAAGTTCCTTGAAACATGAACAAATCATATACTAAAATTAACTGTAAGGCAGAAGCCACACAGCATTATAGGGTTTACTTAGGAAAAGTATTTTATAAGGATAAATAACCATAATTCTCCTTCAGTCAGGAATTGCACTTGCAAATTAAGCTGTTTTCAAATGTCATTTTTGTAGATAGCAAGGAAGAAAACTTTATATATATATTTTGCAAGAAAAGGCAGATATATCAAAGTCTTATAAGGTTTATATGTGACCTGGAAGTGGAAAAACCATTGAATGGTTCTCTCTTCCAGCACTGAGAAATGCCTCTGCATTTAAACCCCACTTAAACAGATTCAGGCAGAAGACAGTTACTTCAAGGCAGGGACATATACAAAGGTCCCAGAAATGTTTCCCTGTGGGGTTATTTATGAGAATCCCCTGGTGATGAGCAACTTCAGATATTAATTTATATTTTCCTACAGAAATTAAGGCACTAGTGCATTTCAAATTCCAAAAACAAACCAGAGCTTTCCTAAAAACAACCTCCTAAAACACTTGGAGCCCTGAGAAGCCAGGAGGAAACCCCAGGTGCTGAGGGATGCCAGGGCTGCCCCTGCCATCCCAGTGCCCCAGCACTTGGGATCAGGTGGAACTGCTGGCCTGCTGCTCACACAGCTCCCAGCCCTGCCCAGATGCCAGGATGCTGCTCTGGGAACATTTGCTCCTTCCCCAGGAGCTGCTCTCAGAGACTGCAGTGCAGCTCCTACCAGAGAATTATCAGTTGATGTTTAATGCACATTAAATACTGAACATTGCCACTGCATAAAAGTCCCCTCCACATAAAGCAGACTCGTCCCCAGACCATTTCTGTACAAGTGAAGTCCATCAAGTGAGGAAATGAATCCCTCACATGTAGCTGTGAAGCTGTAATGGTTATTAGCCAGAACTAGAACCATAAATGCACATCAAGAGATGATACATGCCTTTCAGGAAGGCAGCTTTTTTATTCCATACCAAGGATTCTGTTCTAATGAATGGTGTTCCTTACTGGAAATTAAAATTAGTTCACAAATTGCTGCTGTTCCATTTAATGATAAGATGAATGCACAGTGCTTTGAATTTTTTTTATCTGCAGTAATTTTTGCTCTTTCATTCATTGTTCTCTTAATTTTGCAATTCTTTAAAAGTAAGTTTTTAATTCTTCACATGTAGGCAATCAGAAAACCCACGTGGCAGCATTTAGTGCTGAGTAGGCAAACGATTTTAACAAGTTTAGGCACATTCATGTCCCTTATTAGGGTAAATGAAACTGCTGGAAAGAGAAAAGCCACACCAGGCTCGTTCAAGGATGCACCAGGACATGCAGGACCCTTTGTAGAAATAAATTCATGTCAGATTTTTCATAAAATATACACAGCCAAAGTCATTCTTCTCCAGGCAGTAGGATAACAAAAAGCATTAAATCAGGGACCGAATAGGCTCCCTCCTGCCCCTCACTCTCCCCCTTCTCCTTGGAACAGCATTCAAGGCACCTCTTGATTTTCTAGAGGAATAAACTTTTGTCATAGAGTGTGTGTGACGTTAGAAGGGGGAAAGAAGTGGTATTTATTATTCACGTATTTATAGTTCTAAATCAATATTAATGTTAACTCTGCACACTTTTCATTTGTTCCCTCTGAAATTGCTTTTCATTCTGTTGTTTATAACCTTTGTTAATAACATTCACATCTGAACTCCATTAATCTGAGTATCTTTCTCAGTTCCCAACTAGACACTCATGTTTTAACATCACTGAAATCAGTGTATACACCTACAGCAAGTAAACATAAAATTCAGACTTCTGCACCTTAGAAAAGATCTCCATTTAGAGGCACAAACTGAAATAAAACCAGGAGTGAAAGCCAGACTTGGCACAGTCTGTAATTACTTTTCTAAACTGTTGAATCAGACTCCCCAGTGCTGCATGCAGCAGGGCTAGTTACAAAAGAAACCTCTCTCACTTAAAGCTGAATTATTTACAAATTCATCTTCAAGTAAAATACAATTCCAGCCACGGATCGGATCATAAAGTTGTGTCAGGAATCATACAAGTTATTTAATATAGCAAGAAACTCACAGAAGGAATATTTTATTCCCTTTATTTTCTTCAGCCACACTGCACTGAGATGAATAACTGTATGTGCTAAATAAAAAACTGATTAAGTGAAATAAAAAATTATCATGCTTAGAAACTGACCAAGAAAAAATCCAAAGTGAAAATGTAGGTAGAATTTCTACTCATCTTTTTGTCATTCCCAGTACCAAAAGCTTGTTTGTTAAAAAAAAAGTTAAGAAAAACTAAAATTACCTAAATTCTTCCACAGAGTTTGCTTCTATATCACGAGTATTAATTTCATTATTATGAATTAGCATTATGGATGGTATTTTTCCTGTCAGTGGCCTCCTACCTTAATTTGACACTCCAAGCAGCATTGCTCTCACACCCTCTGAAGAAAGTCCCATCCACAACTCCTGGGAAACAGCTTTGTTTATGACAGCAACAGGAAAGAGAAACCGTGCCTTGAATATTATAATTCCTGCCTCCTAAAACTCTTCTGAGACACATCTCAGATTTTCTGAAACACTCAGAGATGTTCAGCCTGAGATTCTGTAACTTTCTAATCTCTGTATGTGCCATCACCAACAAATCTTCAGGCAGCTGATGAAATCAAAGAAATACACACTGCAGACCAGGGTGTCACTTTTACACCCTCAAAATTATTCTTCAATCTAATAAAAATATGGGAGTGGAGAAAACTTTAAAATATTCAGATAAGCAGAAACAAACTTATCACTTGATATAACAGGAGATGACTTTCTAAAGAAGAAACACACCCCTTATCAGGTCATCTATTAATTATGCAAACATAAAACCTGAGGTAGAATCAGTTCATTCCTTACAGGCTTATCTCTTTTGTCAAGCCCCCAAAGTGCCAGGGATGACAAAAGCTGCCAGGCATGCCCAGTTCTGGGGGCTGTTTCTATTACAGGGTAATCTACCTGGGAATCAACACTCAGCACTGCAGCCAGGCTGCCCAGGACACTGGCAACAATTAATTTTCAAACATTTCTTAGCATCCTCCCATTTTTGTCAATACAAAGAAGTATCAGTACACACTTTTTTTTACTCTTTTGCATTGTCAGACAAACTTTCTTCTCTAAGAAATTCAGGTGATAAGCTGCAGAGAGAAAAATGTTAAATATTATCTACTTGGCTGGTTTTTCTCACCAAACTGTTTGAGTGATGCCAATCATTTCTATAAGGAAATACCTAGGTAGCAAAATGAAAATGCAACTGCAAAATCATCTCTATAACCTGAAAAGCAGAGCTGTCAAACTTAACAAGAAAAAACAGTGGTAAAGGTGCATTTCAGAACCTGGTTTAGGTTATGAACAGGAGGGGGCCCGGTGGGACAGAATTCAGTGCCTGCCCAGGGTGCCAAGGCACAGGACAATTGCAAGGCAATTCTGGAAGTTCTGATGTGAACACACCTCAGGGAAATAATAAGCTCTGTTTAACAGCACAACTGATAAACGTGATTACCAGCAGCAAGACTCTTACCCCTGCACGTAAGACAAGGTGAAAGGGAAGATGTAAGGAATAAGAAACAATTTTCCACTTAGTCAGGAGTTGTCTCCCTTAAGCTACTTTCCTGCAGTCTTGTCAGGAACTTAAAATAAATCCATACAGAGAAGATATTAAATATCTTCTTGTGAAACTCTGTCACTGACTCCATTCAGATGTTAAATCCTGCAAAAAACTGACTTTACCCAGACACAGCAGCAGGGAGAGGCTCCTCATTACATCCACCCACCAAACGTGATGAGCAGCTGTGAACAGCTCTGAGCATCAACCCACCCCTTTTTCTCTCCTCTGAAAAAGCCCCAAATCCACGATTTCTGTCATGACTTCTGTGGCAGCAAGAAAGGAAGGAGATCACAGGAACTGCCTGAGCTTCTACAACCCACCAAAACCCACACAATGCCTTGGACTGGCCATGCACTGCACTCCAGCTGCTTCCATACCCACACAGAGGTGGGATTTGTGCACATTAAAACACTGGGGATTTCTTCTTTTTTTAAAAAAATGCCTTTTTCTTACTCTTTGCTGCAATTTTGTGAGCTGCTCGTATCCACAGTGTACTTTTCAAACTTTTGAACGAAATGAAAGCTGGAAATGCAGAAACAAGGCTGACAGATATCATATCACAGTTTCCCACAGATTTTACTTGGTAGTGCTTAAAGAGTGCACAGTCTCTATTCTCTACAGAAATTATAGGACAGAACACTTTCGGGTGAAAAATGTAAATATTTCTCTAAAATGATGGTAAAAAATAACCTAAAACCCTTAACAAAATTAATACTCTGCCCTTCAAAAAACACCACATCTGGACCTAAATATATCAACTTTGCTGCTGGTATTTTTCTGTAATTGATTCTATAATTCTTTCAGACAGAAAAAAACCCCACCCTATACTGAGTTTATGGCTGCTCACTGTATCTGCTTCCTACAAGAAAGCTTTCTGGTTGCCCCCTTGAAAACCTGATTATTGATGCTTTTAGCTCTCCTCAGCTCTGTTTGCTCATGTTCACCACATTCACCGATGCTTTTCTCTGCTCTAGAAGAAATGCATGAAAGAAGAGACTTAAAACCAATTTTCAAGTGCTGTCAATACTTAAGCAGAGGATGAGAACGTTCAGAACACCAGTGGGGACGTGCAAAAAGGATATGCTCATCTTTTCTACAAACTTATCGTGCTCATCCTGGGTTTTAGGGAAATTCTGAATGTCCTTCTCCAGGCGCTGGATCTGCTGGTTCATTGAGTCAAGGTTGCTCTTCAGAGTCTGGGCTGAAACTGAGGGGGAAAAAAAAAAGAGTATAAAGCTTCAGGTTCCAGAAAGGGTATCAGAAAGGGAAAAAACAATGTCAGCATAAATAGTCTTAAAGAGAACAATTCCATTATGTAGACTCACATTCTTCTGAATTAGTACTCATAAAAATCCCTCCCTTCATAAAAATAAAGTGAAAATACCTCCTGTAATGTACCAGATCATCATATTTAACATGGAAATGTCACCACTTAATTCTACCATTAGTTCAAATTATTCCATTTCTATTTAAATTTATGGTAAAAATGCCAATATTTCTAATATTATTATTTCTAATATTCTTTTAAATCTAATTCAAAGATTAAAAACTAACTAGAGTTCAAAGAGATTTCATCTTCTTAATGCATGTAGTTGGTTAAATGAACGATATTATTAACATTTCTCTTACAGGAATGATTTAAGGAACAGACATGGGGGAAAAAAATTAAATATTTTTCTAATATTAAAATTATTGATTTCTGGGACCCAGAGCTGTATAAATGACAAAGGTAGGTCTGAATAATAAAAGCTGCTGATAATCAAAAGGAAGTAAAGGACTCACAGTACAGCACACTAATTAAAAAAAAGAGGGTACTGTAAAGAACTCCTGCCTGCTGTGTGACAAGCTACACTGTGATGCTAATTTGGATTAAACACCCCCTAATTGATACATCATGTGAGCAAAAAATGACAGCACCATTGTGACAGGGAGCCAATCCCACAGCACAAAGAAGTTGTGGATGGAAAGTGAGAGAGTCCCCGCAGAGAAATTCCCAGTCTAGCTGCAGAATTAAATCCCAACTGGTAATATTGACTTTTATGCCACAATGCACGAGGTCCATTTGCCATCCTCATTTTCATCCCAAAGAACAATTGGACAAGCACTTCCTCTTCATTTAAAGCTGCCTTTTGGACCCCTGCCTCTCTTCCATTCTGTCTCCTCTTGCACAGCCCACAAATCAGAGCTTCCAGGGAAAAGCAGAGAATCCCAAGACCCTTTTCCCCCAGTGCAGCCAAGAAAAGCAAATGACTCCATTTTTGTAAGGGGTTTTTATTATCTTTTGATGGCAAGCAGTTTGCCCAGAAGTTCCACCAAGTACTTTTTAAAGAACCATTTATTTTTCTGTTTTCTTGCTATTTAAAAATAGAAATGGTGCCGTCACTACATGAGATTAAAGAGTAGAAGGAAATTGAGTCACGATGGCCCGAAAAACAGCATAAAGGAAATAAAAATCTGGTAAATAAGGAAGCTGTTCCCAGAAGAAAATCAATTTTCTATTCTTTCTAAGCAACGACTCACATTGGCCATAACACTGATTTCACGAGCGTGTTCAAATACATAAGGCACCAATAGAGCTGTCTTTATAGCAGCCATTGTCTTGATTTTATTGTCAATTTTATCCATTTTATACTGGGTACCAAAGGAACTACTAATCATGTAATCCTAGAATTGTAGTGAAAGTTTTTTAAGCTTAATTCAGCTGGGGTGGGAATCTACACTGACCACAGAATCCTTGCAGCTTTTCAATTCACATTTGAGAGTTAACCTTGAAATCAACCACCAAACCACTCAGAATAACATAAATTATCAAAGCTTTTAGGTTATGGCTGCATTAGTTTAATCATTTGATATCATGATCAAAGCACACATTTCTGCTTGAACTGAAGAACTTGAATTACTGTAATATTTTTATAGGCCATTGTGGAGTTGGATGGGGAGAAACAGCACTGAAGGAAAATGCTGGAACTGAAAAATAAATGAGGAGGATGCAAATGGTGGCTTTGTTCATAAAAAGAATGGCAGCTGGTACGTAAATAGGCAACATAACACAAAGTTTAACTGTTTCCAGCAATTTGAAAATATTTAAATGCATAACCATGTAGCAAGAGTAAAAGTTTATTTTTGTCTGAAATTCCAAAGTGCAAAGAAATTCAGCAAGCAATGACAAATAACTGTTAGCCTTTGTGATGAAGATGGATGGCAAGAGTTTTCAGTAACACTGATCTATAAAATTAAGCTCAGAAAGCCTTAGATGAGGTACAGTACCTCGTGGTGAACCCCCATCCAAGCAAGAAGGCTGCATCCTAAAGCTGTGCTTCCCATAATTAACTTCTATATTCACACTCAATTAACAAAAAGACATTGTAGAATATGCAATTCTGTTAACTTTTTTTTCCTAGCCCAGGCAAATGTACAAGTCTCTGTTCAAATAATTTATGAAGTTGTTGTTCTGCAAGACAAATTTAAAAAGACGACAGAACAGGGAACATATATATATAGACTATAATAAAATATCTGCATTTCCTCCCATAAACCCTTTTATTAGAGATTTACTACTTCAGCAACGTGCAGAGGAATCAACATGAATACCTTTTACTTTCAGGGAAATTCATATAAATTTCTTCAAACTCTTGCAAGGTTTTAATTTATGAAAGCATAAATTCTACTTGCAGCACAAAGCCATTTCCTTGAAACCATTTCAAAATGCACACACTGAACAGCCTGTGCCCTGCACTCCTCAAAGACAGAGGCTTGTTTGCCTTCAATTTGCCCATCATTCCACATGAAAATTAGGCATCTTAATAGAACTGGTCTCAAAAATGGACATGAAAGGCAGCATTTGGCCTTCAGTGGCACGCAAGCACTGTGCAAGGGCTCTTACTGACAAAGCCTCTCTGGAGCAGCCATTCCAACATTATTCCATTTAATGCTGCAGCAAGAGAGAACAACCAACTAAATCCAAAACATAAATAACTGATTTGAAGGTAGGAACATGAGGCAAATGCAGAAAATGAGGAAAACACGAAATAAAAACCCAGCAGCAACAGCCACCAGAAAAAAAAGCCCTGTGTGTAACCTGAAACACTCGAGCATGAGCAGACCCTCCAGAAAAGGAAGGAACCTAAATAAAGGGTGCCTGGCCATTTCATTCCTTGGATTAGCAAAGATAAAATGTTAGCCACATTTCCAAATTAAATCAACAGCAGTAAAGAACCCACCTAACCCACCCTCACAGCTTTACAGGACAACCAAGATTCCCATCCACAGTGGAAAGATCAGCATTCAAGAAATGGGAAAGTGTGAGAATTCCAAAGTCAGTCAAATTTGCTGACATGGGGAACAGCAGAGACAGTTTAGAAAGGAATGAGGTGGATTCTTAGAGAACAGGTTCAGAAATGTATCAAGGGTGAGAGGCAGGGATGTAATTGTTAAAGGCTCTGAGAACACGTCCAGATGGTGGGGAAAACTGGGGAGGAACTGTCTGAAAAAACCACATAAACCCCCAAACCTGTGTACAGACCCATCCTCAAGGCCAAAGAGAGGAAAAAAGGCAGCAAAATTTCTCAGTTTGTTCCAAATTGTGTCAATCTGGCCCTTGGTCCAGCCCTAAGGGAAGGCTCACAGAGCACCTGCAGCTTGAAGGGGGAAAGGACTAGAGCATCTTTAATGTGTGTACCTCAAACCCTGGTCATAAAAGGATGTATGAGACAAAGAAAAGAGCCAATAGCAGAAGTTAAACATGCATGTTTCAACTCACTACAGGATCACTGTAACACACAGAACTGACATGAACAAGGTGAAGTCATGGGTAATCATGTATTGTCCAGATAATTCCTCTCAGTGGCAGACCAATAGAAGCACTTGGATCTATCAGTATTGCCTCTGCACAAATACTGAATGCAACTCAATCATGCATCATTAAATCTTGGACTGATTAAAAGATTATTTTGTCTATTATTATTTAATTACAGTAGAAATTCACAGTCACTGAAGACAGGGCACAAAATTATGTTGGCGTGGAAGGTAATAATTTCCTTCACCTTATTATTTTCCCTGTATTAATTGCTCCTCAGAAAAAAAGCCCTCAACCCAATCCTATCTACTTATTTTGGAGAAAGCAGTTTGTCAGTCTGCACGCTAAGGAAGGCTTAGTGAGTGTCTGCTGGAGCAGTTTAGTCCCAGAAAAATGCTACAAGCAGTTAATCTCATGTTGATGTCGAGCACTAGCTGGTCCCTGTAGTCAAGCTAAGCATTTTGTATTTACATTAATACAGCAAGAGGACCAGAGGTCAGACTAATCCTTTCTAAAATAAGATTGCCTCAGACAGAGTCCTCCCCATAACGAGAGGTGAAATGATACATAACTGGGATGGCCATGTGCACAGCTCAAAAAGCTCTGAAGTGAAAGCCAACAATATAAATTACCTCAGTGAGCAAGAGCAAGTCTGTATGAAGCAAATGAACTCATGGATTTTTAAGTCTAGACAGTATTTGTACCATAACTGCATTGTAAGCATACTAATGACTATTTATTTCTTATTGCCTGAGGGCAGATGGAAGTAGTCTTCCACAAAAGGATGAAAGGCAGTTTGGAGGGAAAGGGGTGAGCCAGTACATAATCTGCAGGAATTACAAGCATTGATTACTCAACTCATACCAAGTAAGTTTCTATTTGTTAAGACAATAACTGTTTCAACACCTCAGGGTCAAAGGAGAAGAACAGATGCTATCTTACCCAGCTAGAGGAGTCACCATCCTCTTCTTCCAAAAACTGGGAAAGCTTTCTGACACAAAGCCCTTGTGCATGCATAAGAGACTTTTTCCCTCACAGAATCTTCCCTGCACCTTCTCACGTTTAGGAGTAAGAGCAGCTCTGCCCAAAGAGCAAATGTTCTGTTTATATCCTATTACCATGTACTGGAATTTGACTGGAGGAAGCTTCAAAACAGAATTTTTTACCAGATTTCACACAGAGATGTGCCTTTGCACTTTTGATTGGCACGCTAAGGTTTCCTTCCTCAGGAGAGCACGTCAGCTGCCTGCTCACAGCACTGCTGGGGAAGGGAGAGGGAAGGCAGGGACACAGCTGTGCTGCACCTTTTGGGCTGTCACAGCACCTTCCTTGCCTTGGCCAAACAAAGATCCAGCCCTGCTGCCACTGTCCTGTCCACCTGCAGGTAGAGCTGAGCACAGCTTTAATGGAAAACACTCTGTAACAAGTGCAAGCCTGAGTAACTCTTGGTTGGGAGTTTAGTGAGAGATGCAGTGTCAGGCTCCCTGTGGGTGCTGCACTCCCACCTCCCCGTGTCAGGAGCAGCCTTTCCCCCCAGCCCTTCTCATTTACCTCACTGAACAGTAGCCTGTCCTAGAATATGGTTCTTACTTGAACTGACTTCTTGCACTACAACTGCAAATCTTCAAGGAAACAGATGTCCCAATTTTAGAAAAATAACCAGGAGCACTGGGGCTGACGGGTGAGAACAGCTCTGCAATCAGCAGCATTCTCCTGGCAATATGGGATATCACCTCCAGAGCACTCCAGAAACTCACTGTACTTTGATGTTGATTTAATTACAAATGTCTTTCAAGATCTCCAAAGTTGAGTTTATTTTTAAAAGAGATCTTATAATTACAAAATCAGAACGCATTAAATGAGCATACTGAAGCAAAACTGCTGGCAGGGGTGTAAGACAAATTGCAAATGAGGCACAGGAGACAAGTAAAGTAAGGAATGCACAGAGAAGGAGCAAAGCTGCTGTCACACAACCTGCTGCTCAGAAAAACTCACAGAGCTGCTGGGCAGCTTCACCCAACTGATCTCCCCCCACACCCCCAAGCTGTAACTGGACCTGGCCTCTCTGACTGCCTGACCCACTCACAGAGGGGCCACAACCTTCCTCACAGCCACCAAAGTGCAAAATCAGCCACAGGCAAGCAGGAAAAGAAAGAACAAAGTGCCATTTGGTAGCTTCCACCTCTCTCTAGTGGTTTGTATTAAGGAACTCTAAATGGATTACACAACTGAAGACATTTAAAGCAATCTGCACTTCTGAATTGGTTTAACTACAGCCAGATATTCTTAAATGCTTTAAGTTCTTTAATAAGCAACAGCCCATGAGAGTCATTTGGGCTGTTCTTTCATTTTGCCCTTGATATTTGCACTTCAGGGAGAGAAGCAGAGCCTTAAAATGCAAGCCATACAAAAAGCTGTTTAATGGAGATTCCAAATTATAACTTAAAATGTAGCTTCAGAATGCAGAACAACCACAGTTCTGTACACCATTTGTTACATACAGACAGCAACCAAAAAAAAAAAAATCCTCAAAGTCTTCACAGACTGGGAAAATTCACTGAGCAATTCTGCAGAGTGTAAAGCAATCCAGAATCTTAGCAAGCCTCCAAAAGGCTCTCCTACAGAAATTGCTCCTCGGAACTACAACACAAGAAGAGCCTGTGAGGTTTCTGCCTCCCTGCCTTCCTCACTGTCAGGGAAGGAGAAGCATCTGGGGGAAACTTTGAATGAGCTGAAGCATCCCCCCATCCCCGGGGCAGTGCTGGGTGCACACCCAGAGTGCCATGGCAGGAAGGAGCCCCCCATGTTTCATCCACCTGTGAGTGTCTGACGGCCAGGAAAACACCCAGAGAGCTCCTTCCAAAGCAGCACTGCAGTTTATGTGAGGGAAAACAATGGCAGAAGTCTCTGTACAGCTTGTGGGTATGATGCAAAATGCCAGCAGCCTCGGATGCCATTAGAGAAAAGTCCCAGGTGCCAGAATGGACTGTCTCCTGCCACAATCTGCTTCATGGGCCAGATTGGGCAGAATCTGTTTCAGCAATTTAAACTGTGCAAGGTGGAAATGCTGCAGATCTCTTTGCTAAAACAGTTTTTTTTCTGCTGCAACAAACTATAAAACTTTTGTTTGACAGAAAAATGGCTGCTGCTTTTGAGCACGTTTTAAATTGCTATACTTCAAAGTGGCAGTGGCACAGGATGTTTTAAAATATTTCCCCCATTCTAAAATTATGCCATTAAGTCACAGTGAAGTACCTGTATAAAATCTTGAAATTAATATTTTATTACACTATTTGTAATAGGGAAGTATACATATATTTGTATTCCACAGTGTTTCTGATTGCTAATGGCCTTTCTAGAGAGATGCCTCAACCATCAGAACCATATGGCTGCAAATTAATGAAATAAATTTCAACATCCACATGAGTGACAAATCTGTGCTGGTGCTATTGGTACTTTTGAGTCCTCTGCACAGACCTAATTCACCCTCACAAGGCCTCTTTCACTTGATTTTACTTTTAACAACACTTTAGAAGAACTATCAAGCAGCACACCTTTATATCAGGCAAGGAATTCAGAATGTTAAGTGCTCAAAAAAGCCCTCATTATTACTCAAAGAGACTAAGATATACATAGATATATAAATTTTATATATACACACCACTTTCCCAGTTAATCTCAGCATGCTGTGACTCTCACTGCTGAGAGGGGTAACAGGTACATCAGGAAGTGGAGATTCAACAGATGAAGGCACACCTATGGTTTGTTTTCATGTTTTATTATTTACAGGCACAATGTTTGAATCATGAACTGGGACTTAAAACTGCCGCTCTTAATATCTAAAATTAAGTTGTTGTTATAAAATACATGGCAAACTTATTTTAATCATCTCAATTTCATCTGTTACCTATTTCATTTTTATGATTTCCAAGAGGCTTGACACTCAGGAGAAACTTAAAATACACATTTCTTTTCTAAGTTATTCCAAACTATATTTTTAACCACGTGGTTGTGTCTAATAATTCTGACCTCTTGCTTTTATTTGGATATTTGACTGAACCCCAATATGGGATGGGAATGGAAGGGAATTTCACTGACAAATCAGCGTGCACTTCGTCACAACCTTGTGAGTTTTGATTGGTTTTCCTTTCACAGTCTGCTTCCAGGAAGAAATGCTTTTCCAATGATCTCTTGATAGTTAATCACTTCGACCTTTGCTCATGTTTTCCAGAATAAAACTGTCTCCTAATTTATTTTTAGTTTTCATAAACCTCTAGGCTGATCGTCCATCTTTAAAAAGATTAACTATTTTATTATACCTAATATCAGATTATTGAAGATTTTAGTACATGCATGGGCAGTTCATCTAATCCCATTGACCTTTCCATATTAAAATCCAGTTTTATGCTTTATCTGCTCTTTGTCAAAAAAAAAAGAAAAAAAAATCAGCCATTGTTCAGATGCTGGTTCTTTATTCTTAGCTGAAAATTAAAGCTGAACAGGATTTCTTTTTCTTTACATGGAACTGAGAAGATGCAGCCAAGATTTAGAAGTTGCAGCTGCCAGGTGTAGCATTTGGAAGGTGATGCACAGACCTAACCTGCCTCCTGACCTGAAAGTACCAGCATCCATCCCAAGCAATGACACTCACCTGTCTAGCTCATATTTCCTTATTTAAAATCATGCAGAGATGGTATTTGCTGGTAGGTTTCTTCCTATTTTATGAATAACTAACTGATGCCAGCATCCTCATATCCAGCCAATTTAGTTCAAAAGAGGCTTCCCACAGAAAAACTAAACCCAACAGTCCATCCCCAAAACCACTGTTTATAAAACACCAAACAATAAATAGGAAGTGCAAATCTCTTCCATGCAAAGCACTTCAGCTTCCTACACAGGAAAAGCACCACATGTGACAGAGCAGATGAGCATTACAATTAACAAACCCCAAGAAGGACCATGGGGAGAAGCTGAAGCAACTTGCACAAATCCTGTTTATTCTGCCAAAACTCTGCTTTGCACCAGAAAGCAAAGAAGGGCCAAAAGGGAAGTTTTGGTCATTAAAAATGAACAGTGATTTATGCTCTGCTAGAAGTCGTTGCTGTTTATAGGAAATGCAGCTTTTATCTTGCAGAATGAAACAAATTTAACTGCAATAAAATCTTTTTCACATGTGTTCTAAGCATCAGAATTATTAGAGGCTTTGCTCCCATTAATTTGCTTTCTCTGTTTAGGATGCTACAGCTTAACTAAACTTTACTGATTCTTTCAGTTTGATTCCTGAAGTCAACTTACAGAACATCAGAGCCTTTGAATCAAACCGTAAAAATCTCAAAGCTGCGAGGTCAAGTGTCAGCCACAGAAGAAAATTCATAACAGATCATCAAAAGTGCCTGGTAAACCAGAAGACTTTACAAAGAAAGGAAGAAAAAGATTAAAAGTCACCGCAAGAAAAGAATTATCAAGTGGTAAGGAAACATTTCTGGAATTTAGATAAGACACCCAACTGCTACTTGCATAAATAATCTGATCTCTGCATCAGTCCACCACAGAATCACAGAATATCCTGAGCTGGAAGGGGATCACAGGGATCATCCAGCCCAGCTCCTGGCCCTGCACAGACATCCCAATAATCCCAGATCAGTCCCATTTTGTCCATAGGCACTCAGGCCTGTGAACCACCCTGCAGCAAAGTGTGGCAGGGACACATTCAATCAATACAAATAAAATATGATTTATGTGCAGAAAAAAATATGGAAAGGTGCATGCAAAGTTCAAGAAACAGCAAAAAAATTGTAGGGTAAAGACAGACCCAAGATGAAACAATGGCAAAGTTGGGTTGATGGATGAACTGTTCCCCAGGTCCTCAGGGAAACAAGAGTTCTGCTCTCACCAGACAGGTTAAGACAGAAGAACACAAACTGAAAGCAAATGATGGCCTAATTAACAAAGTATCTAACAGCTAATCATTGCTCTGAAGAGAGACACTGACTGATAACCCTGGAAATAAGGACACAAAAACTTCTGAGAGAAAACCTGGACAGACCAAGTGGAAATGTGTATCCAACTACTTCTCCCCTCCATGTTCCTTCATATTCTTGTGCTCCCCCAGGTATTTATCTTCTGATGAACCATAAATACCCAGGCAAATTAAAAGTTTGTGTTATCTTCAGCTACCACCTACCTTTGCCTTCAATAACCCAGCAACAACGTGCCAAGCAGCACAGCCTGTGGCCCAGGAAAACGTGCCCAAGAGATGAACTAAACCTTCAGAGCCCCCAGCCTGGGCTGCTTACTGACCCCAAATAAAGTATTAATTGTGGACAGTGCAGCACAATTAAACTGTACCTATTCCCTGTGCAGCCTGGGACTTTCCAAAGCATGTTTGTTATTCTCCATCAGGTGTGGAAATGAGGAACTGTGTGTGTGTGCAGGCTCAGGTGCACACACGGGGCTCACTCTTCAGAGGCTGAGTGGGACACTGAACATCTCACAACTCCTGAGTTGTTTTCTGTGGTTTCCAAGCACCTCACTGAAATGCACTGCTTTATCCTCACAGCCTGCCACAGAAGGAGTTGCTCTCTTACTGCTTTTCCCTCCTGACTTCTCAGCTCAATAAATACCAGAAAGGCACAATCCACGTGGATTACCAATGCTTACAGTTAAATAATCCTGCAATCTCAAATGAGATGTTGGGAGCATTTGATGTCAAAGCAAACAACTGTTACCTTTGGGTGCTTTGTCCATTTGCTTACCTTTGCTTGCACTCTCCACATGCTGCAATTCATCTGGAAATTTTAAGATGTCCCGGTAATTCTCCTCACAGATTTCTGCCAGGAAATGCAACAGGGTTGTTTTCTGATCTGATGACTTTGTATCTCGGATCTACAAAGGGAACACAGGAGAAAAAGAGAAAAAAAGGGTTCAATAAAGTGAATATTGTAGATGATAACTCATGAGTAAAATGTTACCTACACAGGTTGCCTGCAAATAAAGAGATTGTTTTAAAAATGAAATTTCTTGAATTCTTCATAATTTAGGATTACAAAAGGAATTTACCTTGTGAAGTATTTTAAAAGAGAATTATTAGTTTTGATGAGAACAAAACCTGAAGACAGTCCATAAAGTTCTCACATTTTAGCATTGCCAGTTCAGAATCCCCCCAGATAAAAAAGAGCTATGAACAGAGACTAAACAGAACAGAATTTAGAACATTCCTTCAATGCCACAAATGCAAATCCCTGAAATGCTCCATAGCTGGACATTGTCCTAACAGTCAGAATTTCCATTTTGACCAGTCAAGTTAAACTCCTTGTTGTAAATCCACAAGTTTTTCTTGAAGCAAAATCTAAAGCATGGTGCTTTAGGCTAAAGATTTTGAGAACAATTCTACACAGGCACAAAATAAATGTACCTTGCCTTACTGGAATACAGAATGACAACAAAAAAAGCAAAGGCAATCCTGACTGTAGGAAAAGAAAATTTAATACATCCAGTTGTATTTATGAAAAACTGCAAGAAAACTGTGCACAAAGTGAAGTAACAGGTAACTGTCTATTTTTGCTGTTCTTTCAACTGCAGAGGCACTTTTTAGTCGCTTGAAATAAATCAGTATTCTTGGAAGTGACAAGACTCTGTTCTCTGTTAGCCTGTGCATGAACTGCTGAAATGAGGTTTTTTTAGTTAAAAAAAAAAAAAATTGAAATGATGGTTAGAATATAGGAGTGGTGGCATGTTTCCAATAAGCTCATGGCTAAATTCCATGGCAGAGTGCATGTGTCCAGACAAAGAAACACCATGAACTTAAGGGAATGAGAGAATGAAATTAAGACCAAATTTCTTAGTTTGCCCATTTTTGTGCAGATGTAAGGAAGGAATGTGTGAGTTGGTGGAAGATCCAGCAGAAGCAGAGATTTCCTCTTATTCACAATGGCAACAAACAAGAGTAGGTGTAGGTAAGAGTTTGAGACAAGTACACTTCATGTGACAGAGAGGATTAGTAATACATCTGGAAAGAATTGTTTTACCAGCATTTCCCTTACTCATCCAGTACAGGTCTTACACAGAAGTAAGCTGCAACATACACAACAAATGAAATAAAGGATTTATTTAAGAAGAATACATAAATGCGTGTGTAAAATCTCCTATTTGTTTTCTCATTCTCTAAATCACTTGAAGTTCTAATTCTATAATCCTCATGACAGGCTTGCCATCGATGTTCAATTTAATAGAGGCCTTTCAGCTTTAAGGATTACCCTGTTAAGAATAAATGAGTGCAGTGGAAAAACAGGCTTTTAAAAATATAAGGTATTTAGGCAATTAAGAAAGCAATTTAATTCATACCAATTCAGTGATTAAAGACTAAACAATGCTCAGTAATGGTATGCAGTTAAAGGGCTTTCATGTGTTACATACACGGAAGTTCTTCTGACTTGAAAAAAATCATAGATTTAGTGGCTAAACATCTGCATGGGAAAAAAAATTGCATTTCAATTTGTCTGTGAACAACAGTAGTGGGATTTGCAGTCTTTGATCTCTCTGACATCATCAAGTGGATAAAGCAGGTTTTTTCTAAATGGACAAAATTATTTTGCTTTCAAATTACAACAGGAACATGTTTTGCCACCAAGAGCAACATCTTAACAAGTATTAGCACCCTGTAGCACACAATTATTCACATCTTGAACAACTGTATCAAGTTCACTTCTTCAGCCCAATCACAAACAAGTCTCTGCTATCTTCATCCTTGTTTAACACAACAGACATAGATAGGCCTGCTTGATATTTACAGTCAATATCTGTAATTTAAAAATCAACTCCTAAGCCAACTCATATAATGAAAAATAAGATAGGTGTTGAGTGTAGATTAGCACATCATATTTAAAAATAAAACCAGAAATGAAAGGTGGGAGCTGGACAGGTGACACCATGGCTGTGTCTTTCCAGTCTCTGTATTCCCACACTCTACTTGGATTCCATTTACACTCACATTCAATAACCTGCTCATTATTTGAATGCAATACTTTTTATATTCAGCTTTTTCCTTGCAGCAATTTTGCCCAAAAGATGTTCCTTGGCTTGTAAAGAACCTAATGGCTTAGCCTGATTTCTGCTGTTCTACACACTACAGCCAAGTGGATGAAAAGAAAAAAGAGCCCATTAAGTTGTGCTTACAAGACCAGGAGCTGGACTTTGATGAACCCCATGGGTCCCCTCCAACTCAAGATATTCTATCATTCAGGATACATTTTTAACACTGTGGTATTAAAATTTTAAAACACAGATTTTGAGTCTATGGCCTTTCTTTACCCAAGAGACAGAATTTGGAAATAATACATTTAGTTTAAAAATAAATTAAATAAATTGGTAGATCAGCATGTGCTACAGAAAGCAGCTCCAGCTGAATGCTGAAGCATCAGCTGGAGGGACAATACCATGAGATGCACTGTTTGGGAAAGGATTAAAGGCACCCAGAGCACAACACAGCACAGCCGCTCAAATCTAGGGAGACACAGAGGAAGGGGTTTCATTCTGTAAGCCAGAAAAACAGCAGCATAACCAAACTCTCCCCCTAGGCAGAGTAAAGCATTTAAACCCTGCCAGCCACACCACAAACCCCTGGCAGGATGGGTTTGGGCTCACCCCAGGTGCTTCTGGATGCAGCTTGCAGGGGTGAGGGTTAAATGCAACAGACACTGCAAGGAAAAATTTCTGTATGAACCATCACTGGAGTGACACTTTATTACAGCTATAAAAACGCTCTCTATTGATTTTTATGAGATTACAGACCTTCTCCTACCCTAGAAATCTTTCCCCCCTTAGCAGAACAAGGGCTGCTGGACAGTAAATGTACCCTCACCAGTAATCCTCAGACTGGATAAACAGATGTCTTGTACTATTTGCACTATGAACAAAACATAATAGCACTTAATAGATAAAACACACATTGAGGCAGTCAGAACGCTGCAAAAGCTTTATTAAAGCTGAGCTGTTGGTGTTCACCTGAATTCAGCACTTCAGCCCCACAGCCCCACAAGCTGTACCTGCACATTCCTACAGCAAACCTCTTTCCTTGCAGCTCCATCCCCTGGAGCAGAATGGGGAACTCCTGGGGGGGCTCCTGCTACACTGGGGGTTCCAAAGGCAGCTGGATCCTTTGGGCATGTCAGACAGACACAGCAGAAGGTTCCCCTGCAGTGAGTTACTGCAGCAGCCCCCCCAGCCTGAGCCCC
>VYXG01007384.1:1013810-1089881 GCA_013397235.1 Lanius ludovicianus
CTCAGCCTGAGCCCCCCCAGCCCCCTCAGCCTGAGCCCCCCTCAGCCATATTTCTATTTTTACAGGGCATTTCATGCTCAGGCAATGAAGATGCTCCAGTGTATATTTGGCAATAGCTGCTCTCCCTTGCCAGACTTGATCCATCCTGGGAATTCTGATGGTGATGTCTCCTATTGGAACAAAATTAAGTTCTCTGCCTTCTGCCACAGGTTGTTTACAAATCATCTCTATCTTCAATAACATCATATGCTGCAATATAACACCCAGAGAGATAATCTGTTTTTAAGGATTTGCAATTACTATTCAGTCATTAGCCTTCTAGCTCAGACAGGCTGGAGCTCTGCTTTATTTTCTTTACCATGTTTTAATAAAAGTTGTAACAAAAACAGATTTCTGTGTATGAAATGACCAGCTCTGTTGTAAAAACATTTATTTTCCAAAACCAAACATTAACCCCAGATCAATACTTGCCTTTTTACTTCTTTTTTTTCAGACTGTATAATGTAAGTACTTCATCTAGTAAACAGACAATTAATTTTATGACTGTCCAAGAAAAAAGCAAAAAAAAAATCAATACAAAACTCTGGGTTTTATTGAAAAGTGAATTCATCACATTAGGATTCCTCATCGTGACGTGTGTGTATTCTGCACATAGAAATGTGCACACAGACACCTTCTACCTTGTGACAGCTGACTCAAAAAATTAAAAATTCTCTAATCATGAGCAGAAAGACCACTAAATGACAGTCACTGGTCTAAAAAAGGAGTTATTATATAAAAAAAAAAAAAAAGGCTCCCAAATTCTGCTAGACAAGCTCGAAGACTGAAATACATTCCTTAGGAGGGAAAAATAAAGACACCTTAAAATTATCCAAGGAAAACCTCTAGCATGGTTGCAGTACCTTCTGAATTGATACTGCACACAATTAAAATTTAAAAAACTTTAAAAACATTCAATATTCACACAACTTTAAAAATTCAGTAGCATCCAGATGCCCCACAGAACACACACACGTAACACACACAACACTGCCAAGGAGACCTTGCTCTGGCTGTGAGATGTCACTTATTTCCATCAGAGCCTTCCTCAGCCAAGAAACAGAAATTAGAAATTTTAATTCCCAGCAAGATGTCAGTGAACAGGACCCCCTGCCAGGCTCCACATGCACAAGTTTTCATTTTCTCAGTGAGGGCCAGTTAGTGACCAACAATCATAAATTCTGAGACTGTGTGAATAATGAAAAAAGCTGGTGGGTGGCTGTAAATAGATGTCAATAGATATGGTGCTTGTAAGAGATATCCCCACCTGTATAGTTTAGTATTTTATACTCCTCACAACAGTGAAAAACCAGAGTCTTAGTTCAGAAAGAAAGCCAATAAAGTCATCTCACTCTTCTGAGGGGGAATGGGAGGGCAGAATTTAAATGCTTTTAAACAGAGGAACCAAATTCAATTATCACTTGAAAATAATCAATACACAAAGACGTCCATTACCCAAATACAAATTTGGATGATTAACAGTAATATTAAAAAGTGTTGAAAATACTAAGTAAGCAGCTCATTTCTAAAATTAAACACCACTGGAGTGGAGGGCTGCCTCTCTCAATCTGATACTAAAGGATAAGTACAGGTGCAAAAACATTTGAGAAACAAAATAACTCTTGCAAAAGCAAATTATTATATTAACCTAATTCAAATTAGAATGGCAAATACATAAACCAGTTACTTTAAATAGCAAAAAAATAGCTTTTAACATGAAAAATAAACAATGAAGTTCAGTTGTAAACAGTGCACATGTCACACTGTCCAGGAAACTGATCCACATTTCCATAACTTCCTGACATGCTCTGAGTTTGGAGCTCAGCACTGATAATTCATAAGGGTCAATCAATACATGGAGAAATTAATGATACTATTTCATGTCTGGAACTTGGCAAGATCTTTTTTCTTTCAATCACCATCAGTGTCTGTGATTATTTTTAGCCATGACCTTATCACAAAATATACCTGGTTACCTAAAAGCAACAGCACAGCCAACATTTGATTTCATTATGCAAAATGTCTCTGAGTATTTTCTCAAAATCTCATGGGGACTGGGTTAAAGAAAAAAAGTAAAACAGAAAAGGACACTTCCCTCAGAAATACCTACCATGAAAACAAATTTTTACAGGTTAACAAACAGATTTTGCTTCTGAGGACAATGCTGAATTAAATTAATTCAATAGACATAGATTTCTGTCTGCATTATTTCCAGAGGAATTGAGAGGTAAGGCACAGGCAACTTTGCTTCAGCAATTAGAGACCAGTTTGCAGGACGAGTCAATCTGCATCAGCTCTGCCAACAGGTGAGTTCTGCTGACAGCAATTCATAAATGCAGCACCTGGAGTGCAGAGCTGCTGCTCACAGCCCTGCTCCAGCACCACTCCTGCACACTCCTCACTTCCCCTCCCACCTGGGAACCAGAGCTCTGCCTCAAACACTCATCTCCCTTCAGGTTCCACTACTACCACAAGGAAAATGCAGCAGGAGATCTGTGAAAAAAATCCTTCTGTTTGGCTTCTCTTTTAATAAGGTTATTAAAGAATGAAAATTTTTCTCAGGTGATATTTTTACTTTATCAGAAGTTGGCAACATCTTTGCATTCAGCCATTTCTCTGCTGAAATGTGCCAGATGATCACACTTGCTGTGTTTGAAATACGGTATTCCCCCAAGGGGAAATCTTCTCAGGGTTTGCACCACATCTCATGGTGCCCAAAAACCAGGACCTGAAATCTGGATCCTCTGATTAGACCAGAAGAAAAGCCTCTGCAAGTTTTATGCTTTATTTTTTTGATCCATTTACAGTCATTGCATGTCTTTAAAATAAAGATACTTTCAAATGTACTTTTCGAACAGAGACAGTGAAGTTTGGATCAGTGCCTTACACACATTTATTTTACCACATACACCAACAAGAACTGCACACTAATATCTCACTGCTCTGGATTCTGGAGTTCTTGGTGCATCCCACATTTTGCTGCCACAATTGAAGCCCAACTTTGGTTAAAAGTTAAACTGTGCTCATCCTTAACACAGATCCCTATTTCTGCGAAAGTGCCTGAAGGACAGTTGGGTGAAAGATGCAAAGACAGAGGAGTAACAAGGTGTTTGACACACAGACTCTGTGTATATTCCATTGACAAGGTAAGTAAACTCAGATGGAAAACATTTGCTCTACTTTGCACCCCAGAACAGACTTGAATTGCCTGAAATCCCAAAGCACCAAGACAGCTGGAGCAGGGACCACCCTGGGAATGCTCACTCTGCATTTCCCTGTCCATTATTAAACCCAGAGGTGCAGGCAGTAAATCACAGAGTGCTTTTCCCTGCTTCCCCCCGTGTCCTGAGCTCCCCAGGGCTGCACTTCAGTGCTCTATGGCTGCACCTTACCTTGCAGAGAAAGCTGATGTTGAAGCCAAGGGACTGTGCGTTCCTGGAGCCAGAGTTCATGTAGTTCCCAAGGAACAGCACCAACTCCAGGAGCTTGCTGAAGCTTTCACTCTTCTTGAGCTCCTCACAGGCCAGAGTGACTGCCATGATGTCAGGTTTGATGTTGTTCACGTGCTCCTCGAACATGAGCCGGAACAGGATCCCGTTGAGCCGTGCCCGCAGCATCTTCACTGAGCTCATCTGCAAAGCACCAAACACCATCCAAACATTAAAAAACAAATGCTTATTTGTGAAAAAAGCTTATATTAAGACCCTCATTGCTGTGCAGCCAGCAAGCCTACAGTTTCTGTATGTTTTCATTGCCTAGCTTGTATTTCCAGGCAGCCCAGGGTGCTACCACCTTTGTGTTTCAGACACTTGGCAAAAGAGTGCACAGGACTAATTCCCTCCTGCTCTGAGAAAAAGATGGGAGGTTATAAATCATGAAGCTGGAACATGGTAAATGACAGAGATACTGAAAATAATCTACAATCCTGATTCATTAAATCCCCAAGACCAAATTCACTAGGCTAGGTAACAAAACATGGCCATGTCTTTCATACTTTGCACAAGTGATCAGAATTATTTCCTCCCACTTAGCACACTGTAATTCACAAGAGAAATTTAAATTGGGAGAAAAATACGTACTGAGAATTTTTAAACCACTTAAAATTTTTAATTTAATTGCAAGAATGATTATGCTCCAAATCTATCTCATTTCACTTAGCAGAACACAGAAGGATTTCTTCCCCAAGGGATTCACCATCGGTGGTGTTCCTGAGGCACTTAGCAAGAGAGGCTTTGTTATGTGACAAATCACAGATCTTGACTATCAAAACAGGAATATTTTGATGTGCTCCTGTCTCTCTCTGTTGGACAAAATTTTACCATGGTTCTTTGAAGAACCACAGTTTTTCTGCTGGTGTTATCTCCCAACAGCTACCAGAAGCAGCAGCAGTAACTTTCACAGGAAGGACTTGAGTGGTCTGAATAATAATGAATTCATTCTAAAATGAACATAAACATGAGGGCACTCCAGATGGTCTCAAACAATTCCTATGATCAGGCTGGAATAAGGGAAAGGAAAGGATCAGAAAAGAAACATTTCAGCATAACTAGCGATCTTTTTTTATAAATCTCCATTGTCACAAATTTCTCTCTGAGCCTCTATAAGCCAAAATCATTGAAAGTCCTGAAACATTATTCTTCTAATCATTCTGTATTTCAGAAATATCATACTGAAAACATCTGCCTTGAAAGGATCTACTTACACTAATCTGCAGTAGATGGAAATTAAAATTAATCACATAATTTGCTTTAACTTTTGGAGAACAATCTCCAATTGCTGTTTTTACTCAAAATGGCACAGAAAAAAGTTGTCGAAAGCTTTAGATCCCAAAACAGAATGCAACAAAACATAGATAAGCCCACAGGAGAGTGTGACAAACATTTGTGAAGAATAATCCTTTACAACACTTCAGAGAAGTGTCCTTTCTTCTTTTAATACTGTGCAGTGTCATGGAAGACTAATCATTTATTGGCTTTTGGCTAATATCACCAAACCAGCAGTGAGTTTTAATTCCATTCCCTGACCTACATAATATTTTAAAACTATCTTGATAATTTCCTAAGAGCTGTTTCATGTGGGTTGTTTCCTTAAAATCCAGAACATTTTTATACGCATAATGCCCTTTAGGTATCCTAGATGAAGGCCACAAATGTTATTTTAGTTCCTCCAGCCCCACCCTGCTCTGGTTTCCCCTTTTGAGTGCCTGGTTCTCAATCCACGTGTTCAGGGGCTGAGAAGGAGTGAACACATTGAACTTTGAGGACTCTGCTGGAATTAGGTAAGGTGCAAAGCCTACATTTACTTGGACAGCTCAGATCCTTTAGGGCTCTAAATAAAAGGAGTTTCCAAGGCATATAAGCAGTAAGATATTTAAGCAGGTGCATGGACAGCAAGCATTGGCTCCTGCTGCAAACAGTTAAACAGGCAAGGAAATGGATGGGTTTTTCCAGCTGCCTGTCAGTGCTGGGCTGCCTGTCATCATTTCCCCTTCTGGGCTTTCATAAAGGTCTTGTCTGAACTCTCCACCTAATCAAGTTCTTTATTCAGCTCCTTATGCTTTATTATCATCATTCAGTTCTCAAGCCCTATATTAAAACAAGGATCAAAGGCTACTGGAGAAAGGCAAAAAAGCACAATAAATTTGCCTCACTTGCTAAGAAAAAGCTGACATTCCTCTAATAAAAATTTGTCAACTTACTAAGACAACTCAGCCTCTTACCTATGCTACATTGAAGTTGCCTTTTTTTCCCTAGCAATGTTCTAGGAAGATTCATTCTGCAGCAACTCACAAAATTACAATGAGGCCAAACAAGCGGCCAAAATATTCAATTTAAAAGACTGAATGAGTCCAAACCAATGGAGGTGCAATAAACTTGTACCATTCTCCCCACTTTGTCTGCCTCCCAGCCAGGACTGTTCATGACAGCTGAACTGGTTAGACAGGAAAAAAAAGAGTCACAGAATATGCAAGTTTACTCAACTAAGTTGGTCAAATTTAGGCTTTTATAATACTGAAAACGTTCAACTGGCAGAGAAATGGAAATGCAGTTCCTTACTGAAGCTGCAGCTGTTCCCATATCATAAAAAAATTAACTCTTGACCCCAAGGTTTACATTTAGACTTCAGATAACATTCTGCCTGGTGAGTTAATGTCATACAGCTGATTCAGGTAATCTGTTTTCCTTGCTCTACTCCAACAGCAATGCAAACCTTCCTTTATCGGAAGCTGTGGTACCATTTTTGATCCCAGGATATAACTTCAAAAAGTCCTGGCAACTTATTAGAATATATAATTGATTTTAACATTTCATCTAAATGAAAATGCAGTTCTAATTTTCATTTACATATCAGCTGTATATTAAGTTAATCAGTCTCTTCAAGTAAGTTAACCATTTACTAAGTATGGTTTTTCTACAGAAATTTTAAGCAACTTATTCCAACCTTTATTAAATTTGATGGGCAAAGTGATTATCCAATTAACATGATTATCCAATTAACATCTTAATAATTAACACACCTAAATTTACATAAAAATAAGGATACACACTTTAAATATTATTAAAGATAGTCTATCTTCTATTCCTAATGTCAAAGTTAAGATTATTATTAATGCATAACTCCAAAATTAATTTGACACATCGGAAAAAAGAACTTCAGCCAAGTGCAGAGGTGAGGTTCAGCTGCAATTCTTCCACTTTAATGGACAGTTCAGTGATATCAAAATCAGAAACAAACCCAGCATTGAGCACCAGCAATGCAGTTAGAGGCCTCTGGAAATAAGGCAGAAGCAGGACCCATAAGGACAAGCACTGCTTTTTTATTAACCCAGATGGTAAAGCTGAATAAACAAACAAGCTTCAGGAAACTTGGTTCCTTCATAAGGCAAACAGCACCATTTGGAGATGTTTGATTAAGCAGTTTTTGCTAATTAATGTTGCATTAAATCGTTGGAAACTCTCTCAAGTTCCTCAGAAACACAAACCAATGGCACAGGGCTCAGGCCATACTGGGCCTGCTGGAAATGAGGGAACTTGTATGGCTTTTTCCATAAAAAAGGGAAAAGCAAGGCCCGTGCAGCTTCAGCCCAGCAGGGATGGAAAGCAGAACGTTAACCCAGAACAGCCAGCCAAGGCAAAGCAGGGGTGATGCCACCAAAGGGAAGGTGTGTCAGAAGGAGGGACACGATCCACGTCCTAAGGATTGGGGGAAACACAGGAATTTGCAGCAATACAACAGAGGAATTCTTTAAATCCAGGTCATTGTGCACAATTTGGCCGATTTCTTTGCTGATTTTAGGCAGGCAACTGACCAGAACTCCCAAACATCAGAGGCTTCCTTTGTCCTAATCCCCCCACCTTGCCTGCTCCCACTGTGCATTTCCCTTCAACACACTCCAGATACTCTCCCTGCACAAAACCTGAGTAATTTCTCACTTTGTCTGACAACATCTAGGTAGGGGGAATAGACACATCCATAGGTGTATGTATAGATGTATATGCATATCATATAGATATATGCATATCATGATATATATCATAGAATTCTCAAGGGTATGACAGCATCAAGGAGTTTTTTCTGTTGACAATCTCTTTGCCCCAATGATTGCATCTTTCTCATTAAATATTAATCAAGAAATAACTGGTCTGTGTAAAATATGATAAAACTAGCAAAAAAAAACTTACAATATATTCACACACATAATATATCCATAGGTAAGTTTTGGTCTGTCTAAAGACATTATAGATTGATATATTTTAAATACATATTGCATGCTATTATTGATTCAAAGAAAGTAGAAAATATGTATTTATAGAGATTTTTAGATTGTTACTGATCAATAAATGGTACTGTTTTACTACTGCAGTTCTTGCAATGAGACTGAGTAGTGTTATCACACTTCTGCCAAAACTCCTCATCTTTGTTTGGAAAGAAAAGATTTTTGGAACTTCATGCCATTTAGTACTAAAAAAAAGGGAAATCAATAGGCTCAAGCTTTTCAGAAGCAGCCATTGATATCTTTCATTTTCTAAATCCACCACCAAAATCTCATTAGGACAAATCATATTCTGTTACTTCCCCAACTGAAAAATAACTTTAAAAAAAAAATCACTCAAAAGGCACTTCTGAAGCCAAATTATGCTCAAATCAGAGCTTTTTAGTTAAAAAACTCTTTTAAGAGGCCTCTATTTCTGCTTTAATGCATTTTAATGTACATAATGCCTTAAAAATCCAGCAAGAACAAACGTAGCTCCTGTGGAGTTGGGGATAAATCCTGAGCATGTTACACAGGCTCTCATCATCATTTTAATCTCTTAGGCTGACGAAGGGAAGTGAAAACAGGAACTCATTTGCCTGAAGACTTACAGGGTCTTTGGAAGACCAGGCAGAAAGAGATTTCCAAGGAGTGGCAGTAACTCAGTACCTCACCATCAGCCACCAGCAAGGACCAAGCACCTTCTGCAAATGCTGCAATTTCCCTGCCAGAGAGGCCCCAGCCATTCTCACACTGGACAGCCCTGCTCTGGAACAGATCCAGGGACTGAAGGCTGCTGCAAAGAGCAGGACTCCAGCTCCAGCTGTAATGTAAATTCCCACCTCTCCTCGAGCCCTTTTGCAGGGTTGTGTCTGTATAAATACAGATATTTTATGTGCATGCAGATGTACACAGCAGCTATGGACATGGACACTCTTGCAGCTGGTTACAGCTTTTGATACAAAGCAACAAATTTAGTGGGGTTGGCAATGCCACGGAGTAACTGGGTCCTTTATGGACTCCTGGAAATTTATCTGCTTGAAGCCAGAGGATTCTTCAGAACTGTTTAATAAACATTTAAGGCAAGATCTGCAGACAAAAGATTTGGTCTGGCACAGGAGAGTCTGTTGCTTTTAATGGTTTACTGTAATTCCTTCCAGAAAACCACCCAGAATCCTGGAATCAGAGGAGTTCACACTGGAAAGGACCCCAAGGATCACCTGGTTCCAACCCTGGCTGGTCAAGGCCCTGCCCAGGCTGGCCTAATACATATTAAAGAGATTTTTTTGATTATTATTCATCAGGAGATGGTAGCTTTTTCCTACTGCAGGTCCTGCAAAACACTAACAAAAAGATTTTATCTCTAAATTTGTCTCTTTTTATGTGACAAAATGGAACTCTGAAGTCAATCATTGCAGTAATACATACCACAACTCCAAATTGCTCTGGC
The DNA here is from genome assembly GCA_013397235.1 of Lanius ludovicianus. Classification (NCBI taxonomy): domain Eukaryota; kingdom Metazoa; phylum Chordata; class Aves; order Passeriformes; family Laniidae; genus Lanius; species Lanius ludovicianus. The sequence continues at coordinate 1,023,053 of VYXG01007384.1, forward strand.
TCAGCAAGATCGTTATATTCATCCTTTAATTCAGCTAAGGCATTGAGTTCTTTCTGCTCAGGAAGATTCTTCACCAGATTCTAAAACAAACAAGGCATTATATCAAATTTGTTACATTAAACTACCTGAGAGATTAAAAATAACACACTTAAAATACCACAACATGGAAATGCATGAGGAAATTACGGGACGCTTATTTTATTTATGCAGCTTTAACATTATATAAACATCAAATCAAAGCAGCAATTATTTAATACAGACATCAACTCCTCTGCTACAGCCTCTGACTTGAAGAATGCATTAAAAGGTTGGAGTATAACTTTCAAGGGTATGACAGCATCAAGGAGTTTTTTCTGTTGACAATCTCTCTTTGCCCCAATGATTGCATCTTTCTCATTAAATATTAATCAAGAAATAACTGGTCTGTGTAAAATATGACAAAACTAGCTAAAAAAAAAATAACAATCATTAGACATTTAAAGTATTTGTGCACAAAGTACACTTAAAAATACCTTACACAAAAAAGGTCAACATCCCAAAATTGTACAGTTCTTTCGGATGGTGAATACACAGGAACTCAGGAAAAAGCTGAACTTGCTGGAGATCTTATTCATGTCCCCAAAGAAAACTGTGAGTTATTAAATGCTCAAAATACAGATATGCTAAACATATAAAATATTTACATTAAGACTGAAGAATAGTTTGTTTTACAAAATACTCAGTAGAAGTGTAGATTGTGTTTAAATTTTCATATATACACCCGTTAAAGAATCACATTATTGTTTTGATTTCAAGGGAAAAAACCTCGAATTTATATTTAACCAAGCATCAACAGGAAAAGTTATGTGCCTTTTATAAAGCAACCAGCACTGCAGAAGCACATTTTTTTCAGCTATAAAAACCTTAATTGGAAAAAACCTGTACTGTGAGAGGTAGAGATGTCTTATTTTTAGACCAGACCAATCATGCCATCACTCTTGCAATATTCTTATTTGTTTTGAGAATTTGATTACTGATCACTCTGCCAGGCTTGAAGGAGACATTAAGGTCCAAGTTGGAAAAAGGCATCAGTCTAATTTGTCAAATTTGCAAGTGATAACAAACTTAATTCTCCGAGCTGAAAGAATCAAACATTCACCCATCCTAATAAAAACAAAATAAAGGTGACAGGCAGCCTCAGACAAAGCATCCCTGTTACAGAGAGAATTTTATCCTCACACTGAGGAGCTGCTGAAAGTCTCAGCAAGCAAAGTTCAGCACGTGTGGCACAGAGAAATGTCAGATTGCCCTCCGTGCCACACAGCTGAGCTGCAGCTTTGTGTTAAACTATATAAACCCAAACCCATGTCCCACAGATTTCTACTTGCAAAAAAATAAAAAATGAAGGATCTGTAAAACATTCTTGCTCATTTGATTAATTGTTTAATGCTGGTAAAGATCAAAGACATTAACTAATGCAAATTTTTTAATCTATTTTGATTAGCTGGACTGTTTACCAAATGCTGTCCTCCAGAATTTCACAGTATTTGTCAGAAATGTAGATTTCATTACAAATTAATAAATTTACTGTACAGCACTGTTTTTCCATCAATGCAGAAATACAAATACCTACTACTAACCCAGCTGGATGTTTAGCTCTGCAACCAAAATCTGTTAATGTGCCTGTTTACTTTTCTCACCCACATCCCTTCATGGGCCAGAGCCAACAGACCAACTCATTTTACCCCTGTAACAAGGAGAATTTGGCTCTACTTACACTGCAGTGCCTTTTTAAACACATCTATCTGTATGTTTACATTCACTGCATGTGCTGAATAACTGAAAATGAAGATAAAGCATTCACTGATCACACGTTCAAATCCCTGTCAGTACTTCAAGAAGCAGTTTCCTGCTGTAGTCACTGTGATGCAGGTTTAAATAAAAATAAGGTAAATAAAAATGGTTTACATGAACCATGAAAAGGAATCCAAGATTAAGAGGCTGAAACTGTCACTCACTATTCCCTGCCACAAGGTCCTGAATTCTGTCAGACATGGTGCTTGACAACTGGTTACAAGAACTTGCTCCCTCTAAGACACTCTAGGAATGGAAAACATTTTTTCCTAGAGTGCTTCCCCAGAGGAAGAGTTACAACAGTACATAGTCTACCATGTAGTTAAACTCATTAATCCAATTTATTTAAGTATTACACCATAAGTCTAAAAAGCAGCAAGAAGCCAGTGCCTGAGAAGCAAAATGGAAAAAGCACTTTGCTGTCTGCTCCATTATGCCATACCCATTCCACTTCCACATCCTGATTTAGAACAAAGCACTTTCCACATGTGCATTTTTATAAAGTGTGAGTTTTGCTAAGCATGGAAAAAAGCAAGATTTGCTCTGTACAATTTTTCCAATCAGTAGTATTAAAAACTGTTGAACTGGTAAATTAGTTAACAGCTCCGTTGGCAGATTAAGATAAAAATAAACCAGAACAGAGTGACTATGAAACAGATGATGCAGCCCATTTACCCCACTGCAGTTCAAGGAACAGCCTGTGAAATACAGAGCAATCTCTTCCAGGTTGTCATCTACATGTCCCTGCTGCTGGAAGCAGCTTCAGAAAGGGACTCCAAAGCAGCCACTTTCTGAATTTTCCAGGCTGCTGAGCTCTGGATAGCTGCACCCATGATCAATTCCCATCCCTTTATTCTGGAGCTAACATCACCTTTTGCTTACACACCTCGGCTTGGCTCCCTGATGCTCACACACATCCCTCTGCTCCCCACTCCGGTATGATGTGCTCATATCCTGCCAGCTATTTATATTGCTGAGCTAATCAAGCCAAGCTCTTCTGCTTCCTTCTGGAGACTGCTTCTCCATCCTTCAACCATCTTAAGTAGTTTTTAAGTTCAGATTCTCTATTTTAAATTCATTTTTGAGAAATGCACTGAGTATTTTAGATAAGGTTGTAGAAGCAGGCTATTCAAAAGCATAGAAATTGTCCTCCTGACTGGAAACCCTGGACCCAACACACCTTGCAATGACACTTTGTGGTCACCCAGGTCTGGCTGGGATGAAGATCATCTACTGTGACCAAACACAAGGGTGTTACCTTGTGACCAAAGCAGTGCTGAATTACCACTGGTGCAGCTCCTCTGCTGAGCTACACTTGCAGTAGAGGAGATCAGTATGAAACCACCCTGCACTTCAGCTGACCAGGGTGGGGTTGTTTCCTCCCCCTTGACTTCTGATTTTACTAAACCTGTAGGATTCTTAATGATGTGCTCTGACATTTCTGATCCATAAACCAAGTCCTCAATAAAATTAGGGTTTTGCACGTACTTTCAAATACTGAAGCAACTCAGTTTGGACCAGAGGCCCCAGAATAACCATTTTGCAGGTCCAAAAACCAAAGAAGAAATTAATTTAGAAAACCTTGGGGGAATGGGACAAAGGTGCAAACAGAAGACAGGGAAGGATGAAGGGACAAATTGAGCTAGTGTGCTAGCTAGAATCTAGATCTGTATGATATTAAATAAAACAGTTCTTCTGGGGTGCTAAATCCTTGTAACTTTTAGGGTTTCCATGCTTCCCTGTTGAACTGTCACTCCGAGACCACGAGGGGCCATGTGCACATTTGCTCTCCCCCTAGAGGGAGGAAATCAGAGAGGGATGTAAAGAAGCTGCACTCTCACCCTTTCTTCTCTCCAGCTGAGAGAGATTTGGGGCCCAAAATCAGCCTAAACCAGCTTGAGAGCAAGTCTGATTTACAGGTAAGTTAGGAGGTGCAGCAGGATCCTGAAACATTTCATCTCTCACTAGAGATGGGCAGAGTTGTTAGAGAGCTGCTTCCACTACGAGCCTCATGAAACTTCATTATGCACCAGCATAAATCCTCTTCAGCTTGTCTTTGAAGCTGAAAAAATAGAATTCTCAAAGATTTCCTATTGGAATGGGAAGCTCCAAGGTTCTTTTGTTAACAGTGTCTTTGAAAGGCAGTTTTACTGCTGCATGTGACCATATTCAGAAGCAGAAGTGAAACCAATGAAACAGTAAACACAACTTACACTCACAGCTGAGACCTGCAGCAGCTTCACACCAGTCTGACTCTTGCATTCTTACTCCTTCCATGCCATTTTTATAAGGAAAATGAGCCATAAGCAAAAGCAGCAGTGTTTTCACATACCTGAATCAAGGATTCACTCAGCTTCTCTTCATCAACCTCTAAAACAATATTTTTTATTTCTTCATAAGGCAAACGGAAGGAACCCAAAAATATTGCTGAAATGCAGTAATACATCATTAGAATCAAAAAAGTCAAAAAGAATGATAGAACCAAGGCAAACCACTTCCAGCAACTCAAAAATCACATCTTCATCTAAATTGTGTTTCACAGTTAAGAAGTCTCCCATACAAAACAAATGCTAGATAGGCACAACATGGCAGTGTGACTTAAATTAATTTCCTTTCTAAGAAATGAAACTGTGACGACATCTTTAACTTTTGGATCAGCCTCAGTTGCTCCCCAGCAATGTTACTTAGCAATAAAGCCTTATCTTAATGAAAGACATCTGCATTCCTACTTAGACACAGCCAACAGAAGACTTTATCTATTATTATTATGGCTTCCATAACCATGTATGAATAGCTGTGCTGCATTTGCAAGTGGATAAATGATACTTACATGATAGTCTAGAAAAAAATTCACATCAAAGGGGCAATGAAGAGCTGGGCAAAGTAAGAAAAAATGTCCTAACTCTACCACTTTTTAGGGTAACTGAACTTACACAAGGGACACATAAAATGCAAACCCTTCAAAGATGGAGTTCTCAATGCAATTTGATCTCAGAATGTTATAAAACCTCCAGAGAGCCCCATTCAGTAAACTACAAAGAAGTTTTAACAGATGGATCAGCATAATATTGCAACACAGTGCTTTATAAATTCAGTCTAACTACTCTGGCTGATTATCCTGCATCCATGCTTTCAAAATGTGAAGTTTTCTATCAGTTGTGTCATAGTTCACTTTGTGCTCATGAAAAGGTGCTCATGGATGTGGTAACAGACATGCACACATTTGGGTTTACACACTCATTTGCCACTGGCACAGCTGGACTGGTGACATTTATGGTGTTCCTGATTCAAATGAAAGACTCTACTACTCTTAATGATTGATTTCCCCCATAATTAAAGAGGGAAGAAGCAAGTTAAATACTCCAAGAGGGCTGTTTTTGTCACAGTTTATAGCAGGAGTACTTGCACCCATTTTGCCCATCTGGTAATATCTTCTCTTGAACCTCTATTCCTTCGTTGCTCTGACCAGAAGGAACAATTAGGAATGGCCTCTAAACCCCACAAACCCCACCAACACTGTGCCATAATCATTTAATTGTACTTTCAGTCCTGAGCAAGAGCTGAGAGAACCATCTGACAAAAACCCCAGCAGCTCATTAAATCTAAATGATTTTCCCCCAATTATATAGTGAATTCAAAACATGGGTATTTAAACACTTCTGAATTTCAGACTCATGCTCAAATTAGCAGTTTTCAGAAAAAGCAATTGCACATGTGAACAAAAAAAGAAAACCTATGACCAGTGAGATGTAGATGCTACTTAAATATTGATTTAATGCTCTTCACATCACTTACATAAATTTTGTGCAGATTTTCCATCCAAAACTCTTAATTCTTTGATCTTCTTCTTTGATTGAGCTGCTTTCTTTTCTTCTGATTCTTCCACAGGCTTTTTGGCTGTAAAGTAGATATTTGTTCAATTCCATTCATTATTACAACTGTTCAATCTTAGCTAACAGCAAGTCCATTAGAAAGCCATAATAATACATTTTTTACAATCAGTTCGAGGCAAAATGACTGCATCGCCTCAACCTACTGTAAAATATCCAAACAAACAAAGCAAACATCCAAAACTGAAAGGAACAAGAAATAAAAATATGACAATGAGCAATTTTCCCAAGCACTATCAAATAATATTTATGTATTTTAACCCAGGAAATTTCACTTCAGCTCCAATTTATTGCAAGCATTTTTAAAAACACTGGGATTTGGTGTTGCCTCAAAGCACATGAGTGCCCTCTATTGAAACATTAATAATATTAATAAGTTCTCCATCCAAAATCAACAACATAAATCACTTGATATTTATCACACTGAACAAAAGTACGTTTTTATTAATTACTTACATTGCCAGTTGTAAAAACCAAAACTAACTAAGAAAATAGTGTATATTTTAAAGTGATTTCTTTTATATTAGCAAGATTTGCTAGCTTTATATTCAGCACTTTAACTTATATGGAAAGAACTGTGGCACTGGAGTACCTAAAATATAAGCTGATTTTTTTGCATAATTTAAAACAGTCAATTTCTACAGAATTTTCTTAAGCATTAAGTAAACCCATTAACAAGGATTTATTTCCTTTTAAATATCACATAACATATTTGGCATTGAAGGAATAGAATCTTAATGTGCTTAACATTAATTGAACTTAATGAATATTTTAAGTCATTCAAAAGTAACTGAAAAACTGGAAAGTCAAATTAAGATGAAGTTCCAAGCAGACTGAATATGGTTCTGTTCTCTGAGCACTATTTTTTGTTGTACTGCAATGAACCACCACAGGTTTCATTACAGGCATCACCTAAGAAAAAATGTTAACTTTTAGTGTGAAGAAGAACAAAAACCTCAGTTTCAACCTCTTTAATAATAATAAAAGAGAAAAGAACACAGGAAGCAGGTATTTGTCTCCTTACACCCATTACCACCAGGAAAGCACCTGGCATAAAATATTTCTGCTGGTTCATAGCCCTGGATAATCAGTTTACCTTGGGCACGCTCATGCCAGTGCCCACTGAGCCTGTCCCAGGCAGTGCCCTCAGTCCCAGCTGCCTCCCAAGGGCCTAAGCAGGGAAAGCTGAACAGAAAAGATGATCCAGCACCGAGCCAAGCCTTGCTCTCTCCTTTGCCTTTTGCTTCCCTGCAAGCCTCCCATGAGCAGCTGGCTTGGGGCTTGTACAAGCCCTGAGCTACCAGACAGCCTCAGAATTCCCACCAGCACTGACCCCTTAACTGCAATGAGCTCCATTTAAAACCCTAAAGTGACACTTTATCAAGTAATCAGACCCTTATCACTAATTGTTCTCAATTAAACAAGGAAATAAGACCAGGTGCTCAACAACACAAACAAAAAACCACCCAAGAGTTAAAAATGAGCTGTCCCACGGGAAGGCAACAAACATAACGAGTTCTGTTTTATCAGACGCTGCAAAGCCTGGATTTGTGTCTGCTGAGACAGCTGAGAAAGTCATTCAAGAAGATGAGTGCCCTATTGCCAGCCTGATCTGTTTAAGAGTTAAACCCTCCAGATCTCCACGGATCCAGCCTTTAAAGCACTGACCACCACTCTGCCTCCCAACCCACACACAGGGCTCCACACTTGCCTCAGCAGCTGGGAGCACCAAAGGCAAACCTGCTCTGTCACCACCCACAATAAAACACACACATCGTCCCCAGCCTGCAAAGTGCAGAGCTAACAAGTTAAACAGAAAGCAGGAGTAACAACTGATTTGTTACTCCTCACAGAAAGGGAACTTCCTACAGGGATAATTCGTGTAGATCAGAAGGATTTGTGAGAATCTATCAGTGAAACACCTCTGTGAGCAAGAGTTCAAGGGCAAAGGTGTTCCACCAGCCCAATGCAAAACAGGTGTGAAGTTATTCAGCTGCTCCAGTACCAAAAAAGGAGGAGTGGTTTGGGGTTGAAACACATTTTATAAACAGACACACAGAGGGTGAGCTGAGGCAGAATTCACATCAGGAACTCTGCCTGTACAGGGCAAAGAACCTGCTTCCCTTATCTCCTAACCTGTATGCAGGTGCACTCCTCCACTGGTTACAAAATTAGGAACTACATTAGGCCACAGCAGATCACACATTCAAACATTTCATAACAAACCACAGCTAATGACCTACACAAGCCTGAAGGCTAGACACCACTACTTACAGACCATCCATTTAAAAAATATTAGATGTGTGGGTTAGACTAAATTTTTTCTACTTGAAAAAGACAGAGAAGATGTTCTTTCCAAAAAGTTCCTACCTTTCCACACACAAAACTTCAAAGTTAACTTCAAGCCAATTCACAAAAACCAGAGAAACACTAGAACCAGATGCTTATGACTGTTAAAGTCACAATATAGGATCAACACCAATCTTATCAAGCCCAAACTCATAGGAAGAAAGAGACACTACTAAAATTTCTAGATTAGACAGCTCCTAGAATGGAGCATCAGAGAGCTCTCCAAAGCCATGCTCATCCCTCTCTGCCAGAGGCTCTCATCACACAGTCCATTTCAGCAGTGACTCAGCTGTAACAACCACAGATCATGGCATTTTGAAAAAAAATTAACTCAATTAAAAAGATACTTGATACTTTTCAGAAACCAATGGGCTATTGCTGACCAACCTCCGGCCCCTCGTCAGGTTATCCTTTCACAAGTGCCTGTTTAAAGATAAGACACTTTTTGGTTTGATGCCACAGAACCAAAGGGAGATGAAAGAAGGATTTTATAGCAGACAGCACAGGGTAGCTCAGAAAAGCAAGATGAAAAATCAATCTGGAAGCTAAAGCAGCTGTATTACTTCATAGAGACCTTGGAGTTTAGTGCTGTGATTATTCATTATAGAACTTTGATAACAGTACTGGCTCACATCTTCATTCAAAATCAGCTTCTTTTTCCAAACCAACAAGCCTTACAGACAGCACTGAGAGCTGGTGACTGCCATCCCCAGGTTTCCATGACAGAAATGGGCAGAGTTTAAAACAAAACATGTAGCAGAGGGGAAACTTCCTGACTCTCTGACCACAGCTGATGAAGCAATAGAATACTGAAAGGTACAGGTCAGCTGCCCAGCTCTGCAGTCTTATTCCACAGGGTCCAGCTCCTCCCCAACCCCCAGTTGAGCCATCCACACCCCACATCCTGTTTAAGTTTGCTGCTCTGGTTTCAGAGCGTGACAAGCTTTTTCCACACCTTAAAGTCCGGCCTGATGCAAACTCAGCTTTCCATAGTCACGGCTCAGCAGTTCCCCTCCCCAGAACACACTCACTGCTCGAGTCTGTATCAGTCCTGCACTCCTTGAGCAGCCCTGAAGGATGGCAGAACCCTCCAGCAAGTGGCTGAACCGTTTGTGATCCCCATGTCCATTCTTTGCAAAAGAGACAAGTAACTCCTTGACAAGTCTCAGTAAGAGCCCACAAGTCCAAGTCTTTGGTTGCCCCAGGACAGCAGCACACGTATCAGAAGAGCTCACTCTTCCAAGGGCCTCTCAGCTTGTGCTCTGCTGTTTGTGATCCCCATGTCTGGGCTAACAGACCAAGCTCATGCACATCTGCTGTGTTTTATGCAAAGCATTTTTAAATCCCCTACCCTACATCTCTGTGTTTCTTCAGGATGGATAATCCCATTTCACACACACTTATCCAGATGAATATTTGGACTTATCTAGACTGTGTGTATACACACACAGGCAGAGATACACATGTGGAATTTGTTTTCAAGAAACGAAGAAAATTCAACTCTTGGTTATTTAAAGCGATATCCCCTTTCATTTGGGAGGAAGTAAGAATGAGCTAGCATTGAGAAAACCCAACAAACCAACAATTAACAGTCACTGAAATGGCCAAAGAGCCACTAATGCATACTTATCTCACACTAGTTAAACCTGTAGAAGGTTTTGGCCGGCTCTTTCTTTATAATTTACCTCAGGAAGACAAAAGAGGGAAAGAGCCAACATAACAAAGCCAAAGGAGAACATGCAAACCAGAAAACAGATGTAAACACCAACACCATATAACTTTTGTTTCCCCCTAATTTAGTGCTCTATTAAGTTAGCAATAATACATTTGTTTATCAGTGTTGGAGGGAAAAAGCTGATGCAAGATGCTGCAAGGCATTGTTTGCTGTGGATCTGCCATTACCCAGAGCACGTGCAGCTCCAGCTGTACCTTCAGCGAGACCTTCACCTGGGAGCTCAGCTAATCCCACTGCTTGAAACCCTTAAAACCCATCCAGGGTATACTAAACAAAATGTTATGTAAGTTTAAAACACATGAAGCAAGACTAATGATAATCACAGCAAAGAACATACACACAAGTGTTGAAATGCTTTCGAGACCTAATTAAGAAAAAAATCTACCATCAGTACTTTTGCACCTCAGTAAAAAAAGAAGCATACATTATTCTTGAAAATTATCATTTTACACCTGTTCATTAATTTAGCTACTGAATAGCATTAGAAGTGGCCATGACTAATTTCTTTTAAATATGTATTATTTTATTCAATGATATTGAAGCTGTTAAAGCATTTTATTATGAACTGAAATGTCCAGTTCATATGAAATTCCTTTCTTTCTTTAAATTATCAATGAATAATTTTAATAAAGAATTAACAGCAAAAACTGTCAGTCATGAATACAATGAGGATGAAAATTCAAGGGAGATAAAAAGGAGTACATCGAATTACAGTGTGGAGAAAGCAGACATTTAGGTGAACTTTGGCCTACCTTAGCCTGACCCTTAATCTCCAATTTCTGTCAAGTGTGTACACACAGTGAACAAAAACATCCTTATACTGTCATGGGAAATGAATGAGCAATTTCATCTTATTTCCATCTGGCAAGCGGCTTTCCCAATTGCATTTACCAGTATTTGGCAGCAAAAGTAAATATACAAAAGAAATTAACTGCTTTGTTATTCCCTCTACCAGAGAGAAGAACTAGGGCTAGTACAGGAGAAAAAAATTAAGTGTACATACATTGCAAGGGATGTAAACTATAATTAATTGCACTGAATTTAGCCCCCACCCCCCAAAAAAAGACCCTGATGTGATATGACTTGGTAGAAATATGAAATAAGGAGCTAGGAATGCCACTGAAAGATTAGAAAGTAATTTGTAGCACAAAAGTTCAGTTAATTCTGTTGCAAAATAATAACATTTCTTGAAGTCTGACTAAATTAATCATCTTGGAATGCAATTGATAGACTTCCATTTTCGTGTCATTCCTAGAGGCACTCAAAACCAGAACCAAAAGTCAAATGAAGGGGGAGGAGGAGGAAAGTCAAAGTCTAAAAGTTGCAGTTCTTTTCCCTCGGCAATACAGCCCTCTGAGGGTGCCCCTGGGTGTGCCCCCAGCACTGCCAGGCTGCAGTGCCCACAGCTGGGGCGAGGCAGGGCCAGGGAGCACGGCTGGGGCACAGCCAGCCCCTCTCCTGCCCCTGCAAGGAGGGCAGGGCACCCGAACCACGGCCAAGCTCCTGCTGCAGGCAGCAGAACAAACACGGTGTGCTCCAGCCCAGCCACCCCGAGAAGCTGCTGAGCACCAGCAAGGGCAAACGAGTGCCAGGATCTGTGGAACTGCTCTGGTTGGGAAAGCCCTCAGAGGTCATGGAGCCCAGCCAGCAGCCCAGCTGGGCAGCGTGGTCAGCACTAAGCCCTGAGCTCCACTGCCATACCCACGTGTTGGACACTTGCAGCACGCCCATTTCCCTGGGCAGCTGTGCCAACACCTGACAACCCTTTCTGGGAAGGAATTTCTCCTGCTATGAATGCAAACCTCCCCTGGTGCAACCTCAAGCTGTCTCCTCTGCTCCTGCCACTCGTTAGCTGGGAGAAGCAGAGCCCTGCCCCTGGCAGCAGGGAGAAGGCACCACTGCAGGCTGAGCAGGGCAGTGCCCGAGGAGGAACCCCCTCCCCAGTGCTGTATCCAGGGACACCAGAGAAGATTCAATGGATCCCAGAGACTCTGGGAGATGCCACAGCTGAGGCCACAAATCCCCCAGACCACGGCAGCTCTGCTGCAGGCCGTGTGTGCCATGCAGTTCATGAACTGACACTGGAGTGGCTTGCCATCCAAATTCATTTCCAGCCTCCACTCTGTCATTTGGGCTCTAACTCTGAAAACCAGCAAAGTTTCCCCAGATATCCAGAGAGAGATGCAGGAGCATCAGCAGATGCCAGCCACGCCTCCTGTCACTTCAGGCAGCAGCTGGGGGATCTCATGTTTATTCCCAATGCCACCTGGCATTTTTCAGTTCACCTAAAATCACTCAGTTACCAATTCCTGAAGCAAAATTAATTAAGTACTCCTGCTGTCACTCTGTCCTTTCTGCAATCAGAAGAGCTGAATACCTGGTACAGCAATAAAAAAAAATTATTACAAAGCAAGCAATTGATCTAAAAGTGAATCTTACACTGAGCTCTTAAGATTAAAAAAAAAAAAAACTAGCAGGGAGGAAAAAAAATGGAACTGCTTGCAATCTTGTATGTTTTTTGCCTAATTAATGTAATCAAGCTGAAGGAAGTGGCATCAACCCAACAAATTATGCTCTGTGGAAGAATAAAAAAGATCATAACTTAGTTTTACAAATTACTTTTCAAAAAAAAAAAAACCATAACAAGGGATCCACATTCCTACTAATTGTTCTTACAATTGATTGCTACTTTATTTGACCACCACATTTAATGACTACTATTAATTTAACATGAAATATTCCTTGCTCTGTTAAAATTGCCCTAAAATGATTGTAAATAGTCTAATTGTCAATCTCTAGCAAGAACTTGTGCAGCAAAGTTGTACAGTTAGAGTGGACCTAATTACCCACTCTGCACTGTGATGGCTTTCAGCTTTCTATCAACAGCCTCAAGGAGATGCCTGGGCCATAAATACTTCAAAAAAACCCCAAACCAAAACAACAAACCAACAACGAAAGCAACCCCTCCCCACAAACCCACAAAAAATCCCAAATACACCCACAACTGATTTTGCCCCCTCTATTTACTGTGAAAGATGTTGCTTTTGCTGCAAGACAGTAAAAGCAAATATTAACAATTCATGACACACAAATGGTCAGAGAAATACAGATGAACATTAGAAATCAAACAACAGCAGGCAAGGAAGGATTAAACTGAAAAAAATTCTCCATGGGCCTAATTTACTGTGTTATAGATGTTCTGGAAGAAGCTGGAACAAAACCCAGTAGCCTTTTCCATGACCTCTTCTCCCTGAACGCTGATCTGGAGGAAAGCCTCGGGGCTGGGCACCCCCTGTGTCCCCCTGCCACCCTCTCCAGGCTGTCCCTGCAGGGGCTGGGCACCCCCTGTGTCCCCCTGCCACCCTCTCCAGGCTGTCCCTGCAGGGGCTGGGCACCCCCTGTGTCCCTCTGCCACCCTCTCCAGGCTGTCCCTGCAGGGGCTGGCACCCCCTGTGTCCCCCTGCCACCATCTCCAGGCTGTCCCTGCAGGGGCTGCCAGGGTTTGCTGCTCCTCGGGGTCTGCACAGCCCCCAGAGCAGAGCCTGACCAAGGAGATGGGGCCCTGCATTCAGAACTCACAGAGGAAGTGCTGGCTTAGGGGAGAGAAGATTTTTGCCTATAGAAATAAAATTCTGCCTATAATAGCATTTCTAATTTCAACAGTCACATGGCCCAGTTATATTTTTTTCCTCTGACATCAGGCCACCATCACCACCAAAATGAGAGAGGACAACTATAATTATATCCCAGATATAACTGATATGTTTCTTATCTATACAATTGTCAAAAGGTAAAAAAAAATTACCAAGGCTCAGGAAAAAAAAAATCAAACTAAATGTCATTAAACTGCTGTCATATTTTACCAAAATTCTAACAAACTCATTTTTCTTTATTACTATGAGAAGTCTAATAAATAGATCTCTATTGATAGTTCACCTACTACTCCCCTTGATTAAGGCCATAAAAGGCTCATCTTCACAAACAACCACACCTACAGGAATCCCATTTTCCAAAGGAACTCTCCAAATTATAAAGCTAAGATCCCAAGATCCAAAAATCATTCTACACAGTCAATAAATACTGGTATTTAATGGAACAGACTGAAATATTAAAAATGGAGTGATAAAATGATTTCTTCTATCACTGTGATATCTGACATTTAACAATCCTGACTAAATATTGAAGCATTAAGTAAAATACACATCTCCAAACAGACATTTTAGTATTCTCTTCCTTTTTGAAGCATTTCTCTGTCATCAAGGCTTTAAATACACACACATGCAAAACTCTTTAACTCAGACATATCTAAATCCCAAATCCCTCAATTTCTGAGTGTGATGTGGCACATCCTGGTTATACACTCTGACCTACACAATGCTTCACATCCATTGCCTTAGGAGATCAGAAATTTGATTTTATGTTTAGTTAAAAGAATTCTATTCTCCTATTTAGAGGAAAAAGAAAAATAAAATGGTGATTAGCTGGTATTTCTTGCTATATTAAGCCAGGAGAACTCAAAAAAGAAACTTTCATACCAGGTCCAAAACAATACCTGACAGGGTAAAAGGATCATTTTAAAAATAATTGGGAAATGATCTGTCTTAATAGACTCCATTAATTTCAATAGTAGAAGTAAGTGCCCCATGAGGTTGACTGGTAATCACAGCTTTGATAGCTGATCAATAAAAATTAGGATAAAAAGATAAAATTAGTCTTCCATAAACAAACATTTCAAACTCTGGCTTTGTGGTGGATGGTATCAAACAAATCTAATCAGTTGCATGTAATCCATACTAATCACATGCCAACACAAACATTTTGGCCCCGTGCCGAGGCTCCTGCAGCCTTTGGAGCAGAATTCCTGGGCTTTAAGCAGCCCCATCAGAGGGCAGTGGCTGCTCTGGAGCAGGCCCCACGCTGCCACTGGAGATGCTCTGCCCAGCCTCTCCATCACGGTCACTAATTCTCACTAACTGAGCTCATCCCAAAGGGTTCAATATCCTGGGACACTGAAACGTTTGTGGCGTTCTAATGAGAGTGTGAAAAACAAACAGCAAGGGGGGCATTTGGTGACAACCAAATCTGTGAGTGCCCCTCAGTAAATGAGGCAGATGCAGTGGGATTTTTTGGGTGATGGCCAGCATGGATGTTGTACTGTGTGACTTCTGTGGATCATGCACAATTCTGGTCTGCATCTCTGGGCAGTCTTTGAAAACACAGAGAATTAAATATAAATTAGCTATTAATGAGACTTTCAATAAGAGAAAAAGGAGGCAGCAGACCAGGAAGACTAAAACCAGCAGGGCTAAGACTCTGGAAAACAACAAATCCATTTGAAATACAGAAAAGTCCAACAGCACAGCTTAAAAATGCTGAAAGATCCCGAGTTCATTGAGGACAAAACACAATGAAGACTTTACTATAGGTGTAAAGATGTGACTTCTGGCTTAGAAAAGAGATCAACTGCTGGCAGCTGAGAAGTATCTCTGTTTAATCAATTCTGAGTACATCAAGCAGACATTTAATATGTATTTACATGTATTTACTCTTCTGCCTGAGCATCTGCTCTCAGTCACCTGCTGAAGATAAAAGACAGGGCTCAGCCAGCCTGAAGTCAGCCCTGGACAGTTGTTTATGTTATTACCAACTTAGAACAGATTTACTTAAAAAGCTTTCTTGGGGTCCAAGCATCTCAAAGCGTTCTGAGCTCACCCAGGTGCTCACAGAACACACAGGTAATGATTATCTGCCTTCAAGACACACAAGATAAATTACAGATAAATTAATGACACATTACAGGATTACTTTTAGGGGAACCTACAGAGCACTAAATTAAGCTGCCTGCATTGTAGCAGCCTAAAAACAGTGCAGGAACACACAGCTCCAAGGCCCTCACCTTCAGCAGCATCGCTGGGCTCCGCTGTCACCTCAGCACATTCTGGGCACATGCACAGACAGCATCCACTGTAATTCTAAATTTAGCAGCTGCTGACCTTTTGTGTTACCAACACAAGCAAAATCTGGCTAAAGTGATTCATTAAGAAAGCAGTGGGTCTGTGCTAATGATCCAAATCTTAATGAAACAACAAAAAAATGTCAAAGAAAACCTTGAAATTTACTCCACAAGTACTCCCATTCAGAATATGCAACTTAATGATACTTCCACACTGACTTTTACCATGTGGATTTTTTGCTTTTAGAAAGCCTTTAAGCTGCTGCCTCTTCACAGTGGGGAATTATTCTGTAGCAGTACTCTACAATAATTACATTCCCACCTTACAGGACAGAATAAAGCAAGTGAAAGGAAGACGTTTCAGAGACATTTCAGTTTCTCACGTTGCACAAGATGTGCAACAGTCCCACAATACAGAGAGTTGTAATTTCAGCTTTACATCCTTTCCAGATGATTACTAAGTAATTCAAAAAGCTGATACTTTTGCTATTATCAGTACTAATGCCTACGTACATAGTATTTTCAATTTCTCAATGAATTCAGAAACTTAATAGCATGATTGTTAACTTTTAATCCTTTAGATAGCTTTTGAATGACTCTCTCTCCCAAGAACCTTTATTCATGCAGGTAACAGAACTATCTGTTACTCTATTATAAATAGCAGAAATTCTTGCAATAGCAGATAGCTATTATAGCTAAATAGCAGATGTCCAAAGCATCCTGGACATTACAGTAGAAGCAACTATCCCTCCATGTCAAAAGCAGATGACATTTTTTGGGAATATTTTTGGTCAGCAGTAAGAAAGGTATGTGTGTTTCAGCACATAAAACCCATGGAGAAGGCATCATTTGTCTACAAATACAGAATCACTGCAGGTCAGCACAGTGAGCATCTGGAACCAGGCCATGAATCAGACACATTTTGTCAGTTTATGCTTTTGCAGGAAAAAAAAATCCCCATTCTATTTCTTTTGATAGAAAGTAGATTTAGGAGGAAGTGTAGGCTGTGCAAACCATGGTTCTGCTGAGAGATGCAGGGGACATCTCCTTATTACAGACTTGAAAGAACTATTTCACAAGTAAGACCATAAATTCTGCTTATAACCACGGCTTTGTTTACAGCAGGGCTTTATTTATTTAAGCAAATCCATTGTTATTCCTAGAACTCTGCTGGAAGTTTTAAGGAGAGTGAAATATTGGTGCACAGTCTCTTTAACAGTCAGCACCAGCTGCCCTGGTAAGTAGCTGGTCTGTTCTCCACCCTTTCCTCTCCACTTTTTTATTCTCCCCCTGCTTCACTTGGGTCACAAACTTCCAGCCAGTGCTCAGCTGAAGAACCTGCACTGGAACACTCAGCTGGAGCTTCCTTTACCAACTCTGAGGAAGCTGCCAGAAAACGTATCTACAGCTACAAATACATCAGAGGGCAAAAGGAAGTGTTTTAAACCACTCAGAACTACTGAACACAGGCCTGGAACTGACAAGCAACTGACCTCCAACTCACCATCAGTGTATTTTATATACAGATATAAATTGTTACATGTGAAAGAGAAGCCACACTTTAGGAAAATCACCACTGTGGATAATCTTAACACAGTTCAGTGACCAAGGGATTACTGTTAAATCCATGGAATGACTTAATCATATAACCACAGAATGGTTTGGGTTGGAAGGGAAAAGTGATCTTGTTCCAAGCCCTGCCATGGGCAGGGACACCTTCCTCTAGACCAGGTTGCTCAGAGCTCCATCCAACCCAGCCTTGAACATTGCCCAGTGAGAGGAACTAGCTTCATATTAAACAGTTTTAGAGTATCTAACCTAAATTCCCATAAAAAATGCAGTTGCATACTTAAAGAACAACATCTTTTGCAGGTTATTCTGTTTTGACATTAGAGAAAGCATTCTTCTCAGTCTAGTCTATTTATTCACACAGAAGGGGTTTTATTCCAGGACTAGAGATTTCTATTTGTTTAAAAACAAAACCCATTTCTTTTTGTAGTTCAACACAGATTCTTTTTTCAATGCAACTTCTGAATTCCTTTCTCATCGAATTCACAGAAAACATACTCTCTGTAAGAGCATTATAGATCAAGACTACTTCATGAATGTATTCATATTTCATGCTAATTAGTCTTTGTACACATCCCTCTCGCTGCTGTGCTGACTCCATGTGTCTCTGTCCTCAGCTCCTCGTTAAATGTGCTGGGCTTTATTTGAGCACTGCATCACTGAGACTCGGGTCAGAATGCAGAGCCTGCCTTTCTTCCCCTGCTGGATTTTATCAAGCTGATAACACACAAAAGCTCCAGCTCCTTAGAAAACGAGGCATGTAGGAGGTACAGAAGGTACTAAGTGCTACCAGTTATCACACAGCAGGCTGGAATTCCAGACTTCTGGAATAGGTGGGTAATGAACATTTGTCTGCGTGTCACCAGCAGTGATTCTTACACTTCCCTAATGGGAACCTCCAAGACCTTAAATGTAAGAAAAAACTCACTGCACCAATTTCCTTTGTAGGAAAAACCCAATGCCTTTGAGAGTTCACCTTCCCTTGGCTCTTTCTTATAGTCACAAGTGCTCTTCCATCTTTCCTCTTCAAGATTTCTTATTTTCAAATTCTGAGAGCTCAGGTACAACAAATAAATACATGAATTCTGTAAGTAACCACCTAAAATATAAGGCATTTTAACTAAGACAGCTCAGTCACAACATTGTTATAAATACAGAGTAGAGCCCTTTTAAGACAATACATGTCTGTCCTCACTCCAGTTCTATTTAAACTCCTTTAAATTCTGGTGAAGCTTTCTAACAAAAGTACTAATTGAAAGCTGCAGAAAATATGAGCAGCAGGGCCTTTGTTACCAATATTTTTCAGAAGTTTTTCAGTGCCAGAGATTTCTTAACCAAAAATGGCCTTGCAGCAGGCACACACACCAGTGACAGCCTCTCCAATCTCAGTTTGCCACGTGGCACTAAAAAGGCAGGTGGATAATCAGTTTGTACCAGCAGAGCTGCTCCAGTCACCCAATAACCAGCAGGATTCCTTATTTCAAGTCCCTGCTCCTCAAGTCTCCAGTAGGGAAGTCCAACCTGTCCCTAGTGATGTTCCAAAAGGGTTAAGCACTGCCAATTAAACTAAAACTGAGGGAATGGCCCCCACATTAGAGCATCCGACCTGGAATCAGAACAGACAAAATGCTGATTCTGAAAATGAACTCCATCTCTACAGGAATTGTGCAGAATACATTAAGCTGTACCTCCAAGCAATCCATGAATAATGACAGCAGCTTTCAAACAGCCCAGACCTGTCTCTTAATCTGGATATAACTGAATTGGCACGCAGACTGTTTGTATTTGATTTTCTGAAGGTGCAATTATTGCAGTTCTTTATGTACTGCTGACTAAGATAATGTCCAACCCTCTCTATCAGAACCCTCTTATGGAACAACAATGCTCTGAAAAAACACTAACTCTGCTGCACAAGTAAAGCAAGCTCCAGGAACAGCAAACTGGAGATCAGCATAATTGCACCAACCTCAGGCACCCCCCTTTGGTTTCCCCCTTAGGACTCCACCACAGAGCTTTTAAAAGCACAGGCCCAAGAGACACAATCAAAACATTCCACAGCCTGGGACCTCCAGTGAAGTCCCTGCCTCTGTCCAACCCCATGGCAGGAGCATTCTGAAAGCATTATTTATATAAGATTTTACAGGAAAAGAAGACTATAAATAAAATAGCACAACTGAGACTGAATCTAACTTCTGAGAAAGTCTAAATAGATTTATTTTTTTTTAAATCTGGGGTATTCTTCATTCACTGTCACATGATGAAAACAACTACAGTTAGTAGGTAACAGCAACAGGACATGTATTCTACATAGTTTTTTTTCAAAATAAATTATTTGCTTAGTGACTCCACATTACAAAGCACCTTTGACAGAAATTAAGTTACTGAAAAGTGTGTTAAAAAGCTGTTTGAAATAAAATAATAATCAATATTTACAATCTTTGCCTCATAACTGGAACTTTTTCTTTTGGACCCTTCAGAACACTACTCTCATATCAGTCCTTTTGTCCCATGATAAATGAAATGGGTCCTGATGCTTTTGAAACAAGACTTGGACTCTAAAATAACTCTAAGATTGTTTAATAATTTTTAAAAATGTTATAAAATATATACAGATACAGAGACATACATATACAAATCTATGCTAGATGGCAGCAATTTCAGGCAGTGGTTTATTTAAACCATACAAAGCTTTGTTCACCCCTGAGTTTTACAGTTTACCTACTGGATAAATCCAGTGGAGAAGAAAAGGAAGAAGTGAAAAATGGCAAACTAATAACTCACTCCTTCTTTATGGGACTTGACTTCATTCTGTTGCTGAAAAACAACAATTTCTAATACATTCGAAGATGAAAACAAAGCAATCTGCTGCACTTGTGTGTGAAACAAGTGAAGACTGATGACCTACACGTGCAGTCCAAGGAACACCCGTGTCACACAGCACGGGGGGCCCTACACTGCAGAGCTCATCTCCCCTGCCTTGGATTGCCACCCTTCTGCAAAGCAGGGGCTGAGGAGGGAAAGGAACCAAACAGACACAGCCTGAATAATCAGCAGACCAAGGGAGCCACCTGCAGTTCGCAGTCCAGAAGCAAATCCACGAGTTCAGAGGTTTTTCTTCCTTTTCATGTTGACAAAGCAGTGCAGGGAGCTGAAGCAGTGCAACACAGTCACACTTAATATCAGAGATTTCTGCATTAAACTGAGTCTTGCTGTCTCACATCCACAAGTACAGCTGTGCTGGAGGAAACTTGGCCAAAGCTGAATCCATTGAAAGCTTGCAAATGGGAAGTTCTCTGATGAATCAGATATAGGCTTCTCAGCACACCAAATTCAAAGCCATTTTTTACAAGTACTAACTGCTGCCCCTTGTATTTACAAGTACCAAATGCAAATGAATGCAAACAGTTTTCCTTCAAGTTCAAGGGTGCACTAACACATGCATTATATATATAAAAATCAAAACCTGAAATTTTGTTCATATTTTGTTCAATTACAGCTTACAGGGAAGTTTGTATTTTCTCTTGTCCCTTCCCACTCAAAATTCCCATCATGTGAATAATACAACTCAGCTATTAAGACCTTGCTTCAGTTTTGGAAACATATGAAAATAATTGTTGAATTGTATTTTAAAAGTCTAATTGCAAAGCAACAGAAACCTGATCGAGAAGTTTTCCCTTGAGGCAAGTTGGATGGATAATGAATTCTGTATTGGAACAATCCCAGTAGTTACAGACTATTATGTACTAATTACTACCTTTACAGATCTACTGTACACATAATTAATTTCTTCAGAGCACTACTATCATTCTTGACTGGCAAAATACACAACCTAAATTACAAGAGCCAGAAATTAACATGATCCTTTAGGGAGAAGGCATTAACTTGCTTTGCAGTGTTTTGCAATTAGACAATCAATCAAACAGGGAGGAGGGATTTTGATAGCAGCAGGCCCAGTACTGAGCATTGTCCCAGTGTGATCTGAGGCCAGGCTGTGTCACAACCTGACTGCAGGGACACAGCACTGCTGGCCTTGACCTGCTCCTCTCAGGAGACACTTCAGCACACAATTCTACATGGATTTAATGCTCCCTAAATGAAATACCAACACTGGGAGCTTTCTGACTTCCTATTCCACAAAGCACTGATGGACATGACAGTGCTGTTGGGGCTGTCTCTTCCACTGGGGGCCAGAGACAAAATTTCCTACCAGTTAAGGGACAAAACAAAGTTTGGTAAAAGAATGCTCAGCATAGTATGACCTGCTTAAATGATTTCATCAATTTCAGCAGGTTCTTGACAAGAACATGAACACTTTAAACTGCTAATTTCAGTTGTTGGGGGTTTTAGAACATTCTACAGAATTAAATCATACACAACCCCAACTCTATCAGTAGACCAGGTTACCTGAGATGTGTAACCACACTGGATTACTAATTAATTTACTAAGCAAAAATTACTGTTCAACTTCATGACAATATTTCCCCCCAAAAGCACCACTTCAGCTCTGGCTGCACTCCTCTAAAACAGACAGCACTCAAACAGCAAGGCAGCTCCCAGCTTAGTGATAACCAACATTAATCCTAAAATAAAACTATGTTAAATGAGAAAAATTCACCAAGTTATCTTCGTCTGGGCCAAAGAGTCATGAAAAGAACTCAGAGGTTTAATCAAATCTCAGTGCTGCAGCTCACACAGAATCACAGATTTTTAATAAATGTCTACACTACCATTTCAGTTACAATTCCCAGTGGCATTCCAAAACTTCAGAAAACAAGACAGTAAACACTAAGTCATCACAACTGCTTCTGGCAATTGTCAGTTTGCTTCCACTCATCCATTTGTTTGTTTTATGTGCTGACTGTGCTCTTGAGAGAGCATCACACACGGCTTTATTTGGCTTTTTATCACTCTCCCATAATGTACTAGGAGACCACCTCAGGAAATGGGACTAAAGCAGAAGGGAAATCTGATCCCAGATGATGCCTGAAATAAGTACTTGGGGCATTACTGAGCTGCTTGTGACTCTTAAGGAAAAATGGGAGGAAGAATGGTGAACATCATTCCAGGTTTCTCTTTGCAGACAGCAGCTGCAGGAAAAAAGTTGCTTTTGGAAGGCAATTATTTGGGTCTGTGCTGCAACCACATGCTCCAAGAGTCTTTTTGGCTTCTAGTAGGCTTCCAAGTTTAAAAAAAAAAAAAAAAAAAAGAACTCAAAGACAATTCAGCCTTTCTGCAGGAGTCAGCCAAGTAAGATTTCCATATCCTGAGTACTACACAGCAGTGTTTTTCACGTGCATCCTTTGCTATGGCCTCTTATTTTCTACAATCATTACCTGAGAACTACACCAGGAATAAGAAGAAAAATATCTGCAAGGCTATCACTACACTCCTCAGTGAAACTATGTGACTTTCTGTTGTTCCTAGTTTCAGAACTGTGTGACTATGTCAACCAGAATTTCTTCTCACAGGAAACTGTCAGCTGTATTAAAATTTCAAGAGGGTTTTTTCAGCATTTTTAATGAAGAAGCTTTTCAGGAATACAGAAACATTTCTTCAGATTTCTGATGAAAGAATTCAGCTCCAGGCAGAAGCTTCTCCTTTTCATTAAGGAGGGGGGCTCATGCTATCGTGTCACCTGCTGCTGGGCATCCTTTTCCTGTCACACTGGAAGAAGTGACCAATTCCACACCATTTTACCCTCACTGCAGTGCTAGGAACCAAGAATCAATCCAACTTTGGCATGGAAAAGAATGTTCAATTACTGCAAAGGATGCTTTTTGTGTTACTGCATGGAATATCTGAACATTTAGGCCAGAGAGTTGTTCTCAGTTGTGCTGTAAAAGGAGAATTCTAATGGTTTAAATTCAGTGACTGCTCAAAGGAGTGCGAGCTACAATTGGAGTGTGTATGTATTTTATGAAAAACACAGCCATGAGCAACTCTTTGAAGAGGTTTCAGAAGAACATGGGGAAAAAAGACATTCAGGAACAACTCACAGAAACTCAAAAATCAGTTCAAGAAAGTTACAGTCGTGAGAGCCCTTCCTGAGTTAATCTTTCTTATACTGCATTAGAGAAAAACCACTGCACTTATTCCTGAAATTCTCACCTAGGAATAATAATGCAAATAAACATGAGTTTACGATCAGAAATTAAATTTAATTATAATTTTATTAGAAGAAAATTCATATCTGTCTGCAACATACAGTGCACTTTTAAAAGGTATTATTGCAAAAAGGTTCCTCCCCTCATGCTGGAAAGTGAAGGAGGAGCAATTCTTGTAATAGACTTATGCTTAATATAGGTCTTAAATCATGTTTTATATTATGCTTAATATATGTTTTAAATCATCTTCCTGCTACAAAACCATCATATGAATTCCATGGCATTGCACAAAGCATAAAATAAACTGCCATTGCACAGTTTTAAACATAATAAAAGCACAATAAAGAGTAAAGTAAGAATATACCTTTCATTTGGGTTCCAAAGGTAAGCGCCAATTTTGCAAACAGCTCTGGGTCTTCAAATTTATCTTCTTCAGCTTTTACCCAAAAGCTGTTTTCTCCTATTTCTTGAGGTTCAATCTGAAAGAAAAGCAGCATCTCCAGTCAATAAGCAGTGTTTTCAACAGCCAAGGTAAAGCAAGTGCTACAGAAGTTTTGTGATAATGGGGCTGACTGAAGTCTGGCCCCGCTCTGCGATGTTCTCACTGCTGCCTCCTGCACCAACCCCATGGGCTGAGCTGCCCTCTGGCACTCATGCCTTTATTGTACTCCAGTCAGCAAGTTTTCCACACGGGCCTCGTGT
The DNA here is from genome assembly GCA_013397235.1 of Lanius ludovicianus. Lineage (NCBI taxonomy): Eukaryota > Metazoa > Chordata > Aves > Passeriformes > Laniidae > Lanius > Lanius ludovicianus. The sequence continues at coordinate 1,047,188 of VYXG01007384.1, forward strand.
GCCAGCTGGGTTTGGATGAGTTTCAGCCCTCCCTCGATTACCTTCCAGAGAGCCTCCAACTGCCCAGCACTGATACACCCCCTGCTGCCTGAGAAGGGGCTGGGACAACTCACCAGGACAGGAACTGCCCACAGACACCTTGCAGAGACTCAGAATTCAGTCTCCACCAGCTATACCAAAGGAAGAGAATGCTCTGCAATATGGAAGCTAAAGACAGCTTGATTTTTCTTATACGACTCAGAACTGCTATTGGTTTTCAAAATACATTCCTCCAACATTATTAATGATTGTTTATAAGTTTGTTTATATGCCAAGTAATTTCCAAGGGCTATTTAATTCCAAGATGATATGCAGGGAACTCAGCAATATTACATTTGTCAGCCTCACTCCAATCTCCCTACAACACCCTGGTCCTCCACCTTTCAGCACTGCTTTACCACCAGCTCCAGGGAAGACATTTTAAAAAACTACCTTAATCCAGCACTAATGGGGAAGACAGTTACAGCAAAAGGGACTAAATTAAACAGTAAGAATTTTATTCCTCGAATGATGGCTCCTTAAAAGTGATGATCAGACAGACTTCCCACTTCCTCAGTAGGCAGGAGATCCCTGGCACCGTTCCCAGAGCACTTGAGCAAAGTGTCCATCTGCAGCTCCCTCCCATTGTCACAGGCAGTGTTCACAGAGACACTTTATAAATCATTCCTATAAACTCCCCAATGCAACTGATCACAATGGAATTGCCTGCAATTACCAATATGCATTATAAAATAAAACTTGCTCTTCTGTGTTTACAGGACAGCAGTCTAGGTCTCACAGTTACAAAACTCCCACAAGTGCATCCTGATCTAGTCTTTTCCCACAATAAAGAAGGAAAGTTATCCTTTTATGCAGATTAATTTATAATAAAGATTTTCAAACTTATATAAATTTTAAAATTTATTTAAATTAATATACTTAAAATATTGTTGGATGTTTTCAATATCCTTCTTGTTAAATATACTGAAAGTCTGTTTTTAAACTACCATAGCTAGATACACATGCAGATTATTTTAGCACATCTCCAAGTATTTTGAAATCATTTGAAATCACTGAAGCATTAATTCCTCTGCCAAAAGAAGCTATAAATTGGCATGCCATGCATTTCCACACAGGTTCTTTCTCAACCTTCCGGATTCCTCTTCCAAAATTTGTGAAATTATTCTGCTGTTTTGTTACTTCAAACAAAGAGCCATTTCATGACTCAACACTTCAGAATTTAGAGGAAGCCAAAACCTAAACCTATTTCTTTAGAAAGACAATTACCATCACTTATTCAAAAATATCAGAGGGCAGTCTAGCTCCCCCTTCCAACAGTAAATTTGTCATCATTAATTCTTGAAAGGTTTTGCCTGAAGTGGTATGGTATTTATTCAAAAATTATACAAAGCAATTTACATCCAGCATTCCACAGCACCCAGCTCCATCTGGGAGAACGTGGTATAACTCCCAACTCTACAGAATAAACTTCTGTCCAAATTCATTTAAATAACCAGCTGTGAAACATCCTAAAAAACCTGCACTGCTGCTTCAAAGTGGGATTTAAATCCCAAAACTGTTGGGTGTTAAATTGCAGCCCATGGTCAGTAAGGATCACCTGGTGCCACTTAACAGCCTGTTTTCAACAACATTTGGATTTTACCACATTCTTGGCACTAACACACTGCTGAGAGAGGATATGGTACTCTCTCACTAACACACTGAGAGAGGATATGGCTCTCAAGGCAGGTGTCAGGCTGGGAGTGCTGAGATGTGCACTGACAAATGAGCAGCAGGTACCCAGGGAAGCCACCCTGAAATCCCAGCCAGAGCTCAAACCACACCACATGGAATACACAGAAGTCCTCCTTTAATGTGCCTTGATGATTTGGTGATCTAGGTACTTTTTCCTACACCAAACATCAATATATCTTTTACACCACTAAAATCCGCCAACTGCAACTTTAGAATGCAATGATTGAGTCTTGATAATAGATGCAATTATCCAATACTCCACATCTATTTCCTTGATATGGAAGGAACAGTGGCTACACTGATCAAAAAGGGGTTTTAAAGCAACACACCCCAGCACAGACCTGGATGTTTGCATAACTGCTCTTGTTAGAGAGTCACTGCCTATACTGAGAGGTAAATAATAACTAGTAACTGCTTTAAGGGTTCACTTGCAAATCAGATTGTGCTTGTAGTTTACTGCTCAAGTAATGTTTATATTTTAAGATGGTTTTAAAAATGAAATGTGATTAAATACAACCATGTTAAGACACTGGAAGCTCATGGTGCCCAAACCTTTCCCATGAGCAGTCCCATGGCTCCTCCCAGTGGCCACAGCCCTGCTCCAGCACATCACTAATTGAGAACAACCAATAAATACCTTGGATAAGTAACTAACAAGTAACATTAAGGCTGATATCAGCACTCTCTGAACTGACAACTGCATTAGCATCAGGAATTCAAAAAGCTTAAGTTGGTTTGTTTTGCTAGGTATGTGTGAAAGCTGCTTCAAAAGCATTTGGAGATAAATATATATTTGTATACAACTTCATGCAAAGCTGCAATTCACTGCACCTGATACAGTGGATTGGAAATAAGGTGGCTTCCTGGGACACCTGGTACCACAAGTTCTGTCAAGAGGAATCTCATTTAAAAATCCATCCCACTGCACAGTACCAAGCGTGTCTGTGAAGTGAAGGAGGGGAAGGAACCTCAGCTCCACAACTCCTGCCATACCTTGGACCAGTTGATTCTCTTCATTGACACTTCCAGCTTATACTTCTTTTTCTCCTTCATCCCATGTGGCAATGCTGGGATCACTGGGAAGGGAGCAAAGGGAACCCCTCCAAGAGGGGGTGGCATTGGGGGCCCCCCAAAAGGCGGTGGTGGAGGGATGGCTCCTCCGGGCAGAGGAGGAGGGGGAGGAGGCCCTGCACCCCCGGGCAAAGGAGGAGGAGGAGGAGGCCCTGCTGCCCCAGGGAGAGGAGGAGGAGGGGGCACACCGGGCAGAGGTGGCGGAGGTGGGATGGCTGCCCCGGGCAGAGGCGGCGGCGGAGGCAGCGATGCTGCACCGGGTAACGGAGGAGGGGGAGGAATTACTGCTCCACCAGGCAAGGGAGGAGGAGGAGGAATTGCTGTTCCTCCAGGTAGTGGAGGAGGAGGAGGAATTGTTGCTCCCCCTGGTAGTGGAGGAGGAGGAGGAATTGTTGCTCCCCCAGGCAGCGGAGGAGGGGGAGGAATGGCTCCACCAGGGAGTGAAGGCGCTGGAGATGGTGGGACATTGTCACTTGGGAGGGCTGGAGGCATTGCTGGGACCTCTGTCAGCTGGGCTGCCAGGCCTGGACCCTGGAACAGAAAAGAGGAATTCCTTTCAGCAGTGACAGGAGGCTGTTTGATACAAAGCTGAACCAACCAGGATGGCTCGTACTCAACTGCACCTCAAGAGAAATGCAACTGTTCTCCTATTTAAATGAGAAACAATATCAATAGATTATACCACACCCATAAAACTGCCAAGTAAACTGAATAACCCCGCATTTTTATAAAAACAAATTGTTTCAATTTTAAAGAAAATTTAATAGTAGCAGTAACATTTAAGTGAACAAAACAGCATTTTATTTCTTACCAATGCACAAAACATTTATCCCACTTAAGATACCCCGGCAAGCTGGGGCATCAGAGATGAGAATAACCATGCTGAATTTTAACAACGCTCCTCTGCTGGTGGAAATTTCTCCCCAGCAATCAGTGGAGCAGCTACTGCAGTTTAAGAGGTCCCAGACATTGGTAACAAACAGGAAAACTGGCAAGAAGGAAGCAGGAACAGGAGTGTCTGAGTCTCCACCTCACTGCCCAAGTAGGAAGTGAGATCACGGGCATTGAGATACCAAAACTAAAGATAAAAAGGCAACAGGCAGACCTTGCCTGGCATTGAAGGAGTACAAAAGAAGCCAGGCTGAGGCAAAAGCACCAAGTCATAATATCTGTTAGTTCCTAAAGGGTATAAACGACTGTCTAAAACCCAAAGCTAGAGTAAAAATAAAAATAAAAAAGGCTAGGCTTATATAAAAATATGAGTAAAAAAATATGTAAAACCAAAAGACTTTAAAAATGAAGACTTGCAAAACAAAAACTTTCTGCAAAACATACAGAAGCAGAAATGTGAAAACATAAACAAATACTTGCAGGGGAAAAAAAATAGGGCTGGATCTAAGATTTTTATAGCCTAAGGAACATTTTTTCCCAACAAAGCAGGTATCTGTGACAGGCTGAACATACTGCTATTTCAAAACTGTTATCCCCATTAACTATCCTTAGTAACCTATGCTAGCTGCAAAACAAATCAATGCACCTGTAACACACATTTCAAACCCCAGAGAGACAAGAGACTCCAGGGCAATTTCTTTTCAACTCCTCCTCAAAAAAAAAAAAATTACCTCAGCTGTGGAATTTAATGTGATTCAGTTTTATTACCTGGGTCCGGAGCTGTTTGACTTCTGTTTCAAGTTCTTTGATTTTCTCTTCTCGTTTCTGAAGCTCAGCTTGTGCCTCTTGTCGAGCTGTGAACTCCTCATCAAACTGCAATGATTTAACCAAAACAGGAGAGTTTGTCCACTCATGGCAATGCCAGAGGCTATATTGGCAGGAACTCTTCAAACAAGATCACAGCTGGAGCAACTGATGCACCTCTGACTTTTTTAAGAGCATTTTTCTAATATGCTCATCTTTAGTACCACATGATTTCTTCCATCAGTAAGTCAAGGACAGAGAACCACCCACATCCAGCTACTCAGTACAGGTTTTTCCCCTCAAGAGAACACTGCAGACTTGTCAAACCAAACTCCAGTATCCATCTATTGCAGCAAGCCTAAATTCATTAAAATCAAATCTGCAATTATCATGTTCAAGAACATGTACTGCCTTATGGCCTGAAAATGTCTTCTCAGACCAGCAAAAAATCAAAATTTTGAATGATCTCAACACACACCTCCCTAAGACATGAATGTCAGTACTACTGCAGCTAATACAGCACGTTCATTCTTTTTTTCAACAAGCTTATACCTGCACTTTAGGTATTGAATTATGACTATTTCAGGACAGAAGAGCAACAAGTGGAATTTCCCCATCAGTTATCTACAGCAGAGGACTGCAGCTGAGGATATATACAGTTAATACCACTCAGCTGCTTTTGATTTCAGACTCAACTGCATCTGAGCCTTGCACACACACAGGACCACCCAAAAGCCCCAGAGCTTTAAGTAAGAAAACACATCCTGCCTGGGAGAGCCACTATTTCCCAGTTTTACCTGGGAAACAAGCTGACTGTATTCCTGTCAGGATTCTGTTCCACACCTTAGAGAGAACCATGAGTAGGACTGACCTTTCTGGAAAATTCTGCTGCTTTCTTTTCACTCTCTTCTACTTTAGCTTTGTCCACACAGGCATCTAGAATTTCAATAAAATACCACACACCAGTCAAGTCAAACATCACAGCTCTGAGGTACCTCCCAACCATCATGAGCCCATGAAACCAAAGCAACAGAATGGGTTTTTTTGACCCTGTCTCATTCCATTAATGGCTACAGCATTTGCTCTGGTATTTCTCAAGCACACCTGTAGCTTCCATGCATACTTCCAGAAAACTGGAAAAATTCACAGTCAGTACAAGTCTAGACAGAAGAACACAGAGAAAAACAAGATAAAACTGCTTAAAGTGTACAAACCAACAAGATGTGTAAAATTAATGTCCATCCTTCCTCTGTATTTAAAATCTGGGTCCATGCCACTGCAGTGCAGCACTATCTGTGACACACATTCCTCTATGATCTTGTAATACTGAGGTCTAAAACAGAAAACATTTATAAGACAAGAACATGAACAAGCATTTATGCAACTGGAGTTGGGGGGCAACTAACTCCTAATACCTGAATTATACACCTGCCAGCAGAAGTAACAAGTTCAAAGTCTGATTTATACTCTTACTTGTAAATATTTTGGATGTGGGACCTTGACCCTGCTAAGACACCGAGCTGCACATAAGAGAAGTTTACACTGAGAACACCAGACACAAGGCATGTGGGAGTATTTTCATTATCAGCTGTACAACTTTCACATTCTTTGAAGCAATGAAGGTCTCAAACTTGAATAAAGTGCCCAAAAAGTTAAGGTTTTTGGGATGAGGGTATTGGACTAAGGGTCAAGTCTTTGCAATAAGCATTATTATATTTACCAAGATCTTTTTAATACTAACATTGAGCAGAAACACAAACAACACATTCTCAGAGAGACTTTTTAGACATGATTATGAGCTACTCAGTTTACCAGGGTCTGGATTTCTACTCTTGTCCCTACTCCTCCCAAAAAATCCAACCTGGCAGCTGGCACTTACCGGACATAGTAATCGTTCCTGATCAGAAGGAAGTGTTGGAGAATTGACAAGAAGTAATTTTCAGAAGAAGTATCTTTCACCATGTTATACAGCAGATGAAATACTTCGCTGACATCAGTGCAAACATTGTTAAGAAAATATGAATCCTTAAAAAAGTAAATATTTAAAGAACAAACAAAAGACCAAAGAAACCCACTGCACAACAGAACAGGCACCCCACACAAACACTGCTCCCCCAGACATTTCCCATACTGTTCAAGCAAAACCCCTCCTAAAACTTTAAATTTTGATCTCCTATCCTTAGCAGTAAATATTATTTTTCCACTAAGAATGGACACAGAATCTCTGTGCTCTATTTAACAGTTAGGACATGTTCTGTTATTAGTCAGAACAATCAAACTTTACACTTAATGGTTCAGAATCCTGTAAAAATATTTCAGCCAAAGCTTTGTTTCCACTCTGAGCTGAGCCATGCTATGGGCAAGCACACACTGGTCAATCACTTCCATCTCCTGAAGATGACCATTACCTGTGATTACCTGTTCTGCAAAACAGCAGCATTACAGGGGATTTTATAGGCCTCTCATTGATTGCCTCCACCTCCCTCTGCTGCCTCCTAAAAACTGCAAGCAGCCATTCTGAACCCAGGTCATTTAGAATTTACTGCTGCTTCACAGCTAGAAAAGGCACACATCTGAAGTGCTTCAGAACTTAGGAGAAATTTTGTTCCTTTTATTATAAAAATTCATTTTTCTTCAAACTTATGATCTTCCATGGGTATAATTTTATCTCTTCATGTATTATGAGAGAGTTTAGCTTAATAAATGTTATTTATGAAAAATTAATTCAGTTCCCAATGACTTACATTTGACATGCAAATTTAAGCTCTAATTATCTAAATATTTTCTAACAAAAAAAGGAACTGGAGAGAAATCTGCTTGACAAAGCCCCTGGTAAGACACACAGCTGAGACAAACAACCTGCACACAGAGCACTGTAATTTCCATTTAACAAAGTTCTGAAACAACACAAGTTATAACAGCACTTCCTTAAAGGATATTCCATTTCAGCTTTGATATCATTGAGACGATGTGACAGTTCAAAGTGGTCTTCATCTTTGTTCTCATCAAACACCCTCAGCTGAATATCAAGCTCATCATTTTCCTTATCTTTCAAGGCCTGTTTTTCAAGGTAGAGCATATCTTAATTTCTCCTTTTATAAAACAAGAATTCCCCCCCTTGAAGGATTGTATCATGATGAAATATAAGACATTAGCCTTTAGAATAGGAGAAAGTTTTAACTCAGTGCCTGGGATTTTTTTTATTATAATGATATAACTGAGAAAAACTAAAGGCAAAAGATCTGCTCAGAGCAGGTATGGGCTACAAAACAAATGACTTCCAGCTGAATCAAGTTCTTAAAGGGACACAGCAGCTCCTGCTTGTTAATGTCAGAGTTCCTTTAGGAAAGCATGATAAGTACTTATTCTGATGTATTTCAAAACATTAACTGAAGTGATCTTAAGAAGCCTAAGGAAGTGTAAAGACAACATGCTTACAATTTCTATTACTAAATTAATCTGGACCACAGCATTAAACCAACCACAGTACAAGAAGAAATCCAGAGGAGCAAAAAAACCCACACAAGCTAGTATTTGGAGCAGGGGAAAATGTGCTTTTCTTTTCAGGAATACAAGCAGTAGTTCTAATTCCCATAAGAACCAAGCACATTAAAAAGGTCCTTCCCATCCACTCATGTGGATACAGTCCATGATTCAAATGGAAGCTGCCCTGGGTTTGTCAGACCTGGATGCAGCCAGGTGTGCTCCCCAATAAGGCAGGAGCTTGTGCCAGTGCTAATGCTTGGAAAGCAGGAGGCTGCTCTGGCTCTGAGCAGAGGAGGAGGCAGAGCTATGGATCCCCCTCCTGACTCTCTCAACACATTGGGAGTTCAACATTTTGAGAAAAGACTGATCACCAAATATACATTGTTTTTACACTCAGCTCTTTATGGCAGAGGTTGGCACACTCTCACAAGTTGTCTATCGTTTCATGATTTGTTACAATTCAGTTTCTTTGTTACCTAACCCATACCCTAATTCTTAAAATTTTTAAGCATTTATTGATTCTGTAAAATATCTTTCAACAGATAAAAAAAACAAACCAAACTAAAAATCTTGAGGCTTTCAGATGTTCCACAGTAAATAAAGTCAGTTGATTGTGTTAATGTATCTACATGATATAAACCCTAAAAATATACCCCAAGAAAAATTAACATCACACATCAGGAAGAGTCTCAAGGCTGAATGAGCCAAAAATGGAAGTTTTTGTTCCTGACAAACTGACAGTTTGAAACTTTCTATCTTTAAAACCATAGCAGAATAAACTCTGTTTCAGACAAATACAAGCAGGTACTCTAAATTCTCTCATCTCTTGTGAGAAAGTGATGAGCACCTCAAATATACATATTTTTGATACAAGCATCAGAACAGTTTCTTGGTTAAGAGCCACAGATCTCTCCCTGGGTCAGAAATATTCCTGTCTGTGCAGCTGCATGAAGACAGACATGCAGTCTCAGAATGAATGTGTCCATTTGATTTTTCTTTGAAATGTCCCACTGCATTCTCAGCAGGCAGATTAAAGAACACCAGATTTCATAGAAAACAACAGGAACAGCATAGACAAAGAAATTTAATCCAAGATTGGTTCCACAGCCAGATTCACATTCACTGCATGAGCTTTGAGCACATTATGCAGAATTCAGCTACCTTAATTTAATTTATAATACATTGACTTGTTTCAACTACTATTCTGGCTTACACAGCTCCTGAGAACCTAAATTTGTAACTCTGCAGACTAAAATCAGGTTTGGATTTGATAAAGGGACCCAACCCTTCCCTTCTGCTATAACAGTTTGGCTATCTCCAACATTCACAGCAGACAGTGATCAACACCTATACACAGATAACTTACAGGCAATATTTTCTTCAGGCCACAACGTAAAAACTCATTTCTCAAATGTATCCTGAAATCAAGATCGTCTGGAGATGTGACAAGGGCATTGATGAGCTGCATACATGCTACCTGTTGTCAGAAACACAGAATGAAAAGCAGTATTGCTTCAGTCACTGCTTCAGTTTAATTATAAAAGCAAAGAAATGGATGTTCTTTATTATGCAACACACATGCAAACCTTGGGTTTATTTTAGCAACATCAAATACTGCTCTGTTTCCATGTCAGGATGCTTCTGCTGTGTCAAAATTGTACCATATGAATGACCATCACAGAACAATAGCATGGAATGGTTTGAGCTGCAAGGGACCTCTCCAGTTCATCTTGTCCCACCCTCCTACCATGGCAGGGACCCCTCCCACTGTGCCAGGCTGCTCCCAGCCCCAATGCCCAGCCTGGCCTTGGGCACTGCCAGGGATCCAGGGGCAGCCACAGCTGTGCCAGGGCCTCCCCACATTATAATCATACAGCAGTTTTTTCCCAATCCAAAGCTGCCCACTGCACCTTCTCTTTCTCCTCACTATTCATAGTTTGAAAACTGTTTCTACTATAATTAAAAACTTTAAAAACCCCCACATCAGAACCACCCAAAACACCCACACCCAAATAAGTCGCATCACCAGGTGTTTTTTCTATTTCTGCAGAGCACTTCTGCAAAATGCCTGAAGTCTCAGGATAGTGGCTAATGCTTTAATTGAGCAGCTGTGCACTTTAATTGATTTACTTGAAAACAGGTAGACAATAGCATAACGCCCAAAGTGCTGATCCACATTAAAAGACTAAAATGGGACTCAAGGGAAATACCAAGTTTGGTAAAAGATGTTAACTGCAAATAGAAGTAGCATTAGAGTAGGACAAAAAAAATCAATGGCTGCAGAAGAAAAAAATCAGATAAAAAGCACTCTTCCTGTTTTAATTACACTCACTATTTAGCTTTAATAGAACACCTTATGGAGTCTCAAATTTCTATTAAAACACTCTTTCAAAGGCACTCTCTTGATAGAGCTGCATCTTCAGATAATGCAGTATCATCGTGCTTGCTTGAATGATTCTTGTTATTTTACTACTATGACATGACTTAACAAGCCAAAGTACATGTCCAATCTGAAATTAATAGAGAGAAGAGGTGCCATCTGCTCTGATTGCTGCTGCCAGAGAGACTCTGGCTTAATGGCTTGTGCTAACACATTACAAGTAAAGAATGATTTTGTCAGAAACAAGGTAATGAGTCTTGCAATTGTGCCTTCACTGAGGTATCAGAGCTTTGGGAGGGGGAGCTTGGCAGGAATGGTGGCTGGTTGTTTCTGTTTGCCTTAAATCAACAAGGTCATGAAGAAGGAGACAAGCTCAGAATGAATTCTTCAGTTAAGATCAGAATGTCATTTATAGAAACTTATTGAACATTATTAACTCATCAGCTGATGGCAAACACAGCATTAAGGCAACTACAGCTGACATGTGTTTGTTCCAAGACTGGAAAAAGGCATCCCAAGGATACCTGCCCAATTCACACTGTACTTTTCCATATTTTTCAGCCAAAATAGCTGAAATACAAATTCTAATACAAAATGTGCATCAATACTGTATTGTGAGAAGAAGGTAAGTCAAAGCCATCCTTTAATAGGATATTCAGCCACTTGGCCTCTATGCAAACATGGCAGTACCAAAAAAAAAACCCAAACCCAACTCCAATTAAAAAAGCTTGCATTTTAATAGCAACCAAACCTCTTGGCTCTCTGGTGCCCACAGAGAATTAAACACCTCTATCCATTGACCATAAGCAGCAATGAGCATGAGCTAAGTCATGATTTAGTAAAAACCACTGGCAGAGAATGTTTATTTTATTATTTTATAAAAACAACTTTAAAAGCTCACTAGATTACCCTTAGAGAAGCACTGGTGGCTGATGAGAGGCACACATTGAACACACCAAGGAACACAAAGTCCTCACTGACACAAGTACCAGTGAGATCCTGCTGCACTTCATTCATCCCAAAAGGAACAGTGCCAAAAATGGGCACAGCCCATTCCACACCTGCCACAATTATCATTTATCTGAATCTTTAAGAGGCCACAAGCAAAAGCCCCAGCACTAGGAACAGATTTATTACTTGAGCAGGACATTTGGCATTCAAGGAAAGAAATATCACTAATTACTCTTTACTAAAAGGATTACTTCTTAATCCTTTTTTTGGGGACAAGAAATGAGTTCCTTGCTCTCACACCACTAACAAGTAGAAAATCTAATACCAGTAGACCATTGATGTTTATTTCTCCTCTTTTACTGACCACTGAATTAACAGCAGCAAAAGATTTAGTGTTGAAATTATTTCAAGGTCCCAAAGCAATGCCCAGCCTTTCAGCTGAAGCACACAAATGCAAACTCACCTGCAGCTGGATGAACTCGTGGTTCTCCAGGCCTTCAACAATCTGGGAGAAACGCTCCTCCCTGCTGTGCCTCTCAGCAGCAGTTGTTATAGCACCTAAAAGCTTGTCCAGACTAAGAGAAAGACAAACTGTCAAAAGGCACAGCACAGCCAACTTATTTTAAACATGCTCAGCCCACACATGACTCAAGGCTTCAGTGCACTGAGAGTTTAAATGCATTTATCTACAAAAAGCTGAAAACAAATCAAGTGTTAAAAATATCTACAAGATTAATGTTGAAATGAGAAAAAAAAAGGGTGACTAAATCTCTGTATTATTATTTCAGCTAAGAAAAAATCAATCAGTGAGGGGAAAAAAATCCTTACCTCTCCAAGGTTGTGCACTTGAAAACAGCTGACATGTTTAACATCTGGAAATTCTAATAAATTGTCCTTCCAGAAATCAAAGTATTTTAATCTATTTATTGCATAGTAGATGAAGTTTGCCCATTTGAACCTTCAGTAAATAAATACACTGATGAATTCACAGGAAATACATGCCAAGTGATTACCTTGGTTTTAAAACTCTCATGGGCAAGTGCTAAATAACTCTAAATTCAACTGTTCCAAAGCCCAGCTGTAAATGTAAACTTCTTGTTCCTGTGGTAGAGAGATTTGTCCTTCCAGACCTTCCCCTTCAGCCACAGTGTGTGTGAGCCACAGGTCTCTGCTCATTTGCTTTTCTCTGATTTAATACTGAACTAGGGCAACAGAGCAGGTGAAATCTCTTTAATTTCAAACCACATTCATAAAGACTTAATAGGTTACATTTGTTTCACTGACAAGGTTTCTCACCTGTGTCCAAATTAACAACTCATGAGCACAAAAAAAAAAGCTTCAATGTCTCACTTACATGTTTTCCTCTCCAACAATGCAGATGGCAGAAAGGATTTTCACTGTCTCAGTCATCATGTGTGGCTGCTTTGGATCAATTGCTCTTGACAACAGCAAGAGACTCCTTTCATCTCCTAGAATCCTCTGCAAACCATACTGAGAGAAACAAAAGGCTCGTGGTGAGAGGGTGTTCTTGCCTGGATCCTCCTCACTGTGTTTGGGGTAAGGTCCTCAGGGACTCTCCCACCCCATCCCTCCCACAGGGAGGTTGGCAACACTACCAAAAGCCCCTGGCCATTACTGCTGGTCACAGGCCAGTGTAGCCAGTCTTGGATCTGAGGCTCTCTCCCACCAAAGAGAGATTCAGCTCCTCAGGAGGCCCCTGGGACCTCGTAAAAGCAGTACCCACCAAAAGACAAACCAGGTTTTATTTCCCATGTCTGAAACACCTGAGAAGTAAGAAAAAAATCTGCTTTTCTCCCTGTTCATTAGACAGGCTCGCCTGTGAGATTTTTCTAAGCTGGGTAGAAGTAGTTATAAGTAATCTTTAGACAGATTCATTTCCTGGGGAGGATACATAAACACAAGACTTCAGATTTTGCTCTGCATTAAGCAAAATTACAAGTTTAACACATCAGCTTCTAGACACAGTACTCACGCTCTGTAAACCTGAGCAACCTGTGTTAGAGAAAATTAGATCCAACTTAACCTAATCCTTTACCCACGACCTACCAGCTTAAAAACCACAGCTAAAAAGATATTGAATCCCACTCAATTTAAATCAGGTGAAAAGTACATTATATTAACAATCATGTATTGAAATCTGTCCTTCTAAAGCTTTATTTTTTTAATTTCCAAGTAATAATTTCCAAATTCACCTACATTAAACTTATACTATCATCCTCCCTTCATCAAATATTTTACTTCCAAAAATCAATAGTATTTAACAAAACTAATAAAAAATGCAGATTCTGAAAGGCTCATGAAGAAGACTCTTAATAGAAGTCTAAGGCTTACATTTCCAAAGAGTTAAAAACTGGATATCCAAGCTTTCCTTCCCTCCCCAACATTTAACATGCTACATATACCTTGAACTAAGAAAAATCAATCATGCTAGAAGTATGTGAATTTTTAATACACTTACTTTATTGTTCATAAATGCTTTGAGGCACTGGATAAGTTTATGTTGATTCTTCTTATCAATACTTTCTTGCCTTGAAAGGAAGGAGGAAAATAACATAAGGAAAATCTTCACAACTTCCCCACCCCTCCCTTCAAATGATCCAGGTCCTTACTGTTTCTTGTCCAGAAGCTTTTCCAATGCATCCAACAGAAGTCCAAGACCTTCATGTCCAAAATTGTTAACCCAGCTGGGAAAAAAAAACCCAAAGAAATAAGGTTTTAATTATTTCTTAATCAAATTCAAAACGTGCAGCGTTATTTTTCCATTCCTGCTTGTGCATCCCTTCATAGGTTCCACTTTTGGTCTCACTTCCCAACAGCCCTGATCAGGCATGAAGGGAAATGTTCCAACAAGTACAAACTGCTGAAAGCCAAGGGGAGAGGTGAGGAGACATTGCAGACAGCTGCAAACACTTCCCTTCTCCTTGTGCAGGGTGCTGAGAGCACTGCTCTCCTGTCAACAAGCATCAGTGTAACTATCCTGGGTTCAAAAAAACCCCAAAGCCCACGACTCTCTCATGCTCAGCAAAAACAGCATGATGAAAACTGCTGCAGAAATTGCTCTGCTTACCTGACTGGGTTGCTGGTTAGAGACACTCTCAAAGACTCCAGGCAATTAAGGAGTTTTTCATCTGAAATTCCCGATCGCAGCTCATGGATATACTCTTGTGAGGACAGTGTGCATTCGTGCTTGCTGTTTTTCAGTCCACCCTATCACAGAAGGCAGAAAGCTGCTGAGTGTTCTATTGATCAAGTAGTGTTTAGGTGACAAAATAGAAGAGTAATATTTCCATGTGAATTTTCAAATCACAGTACAAGTATTCAAGACACCTGACGTGACTTGGATTTGTCATCAGTGTTTAATACTTCTGGTTTTGCATCACAAAGATAACTATTCCTGCTGGAATCTTTTTCACTTCTTCGAGCAAAAGTGCATGTACTACAAATTGAATATAAAAATTTAATTCCATCATTCAGTTGTATTAACATATTTAATGAGAGGAAATTAAACATCTACTTCACAACACTGTATGAGAAACAATCACAAACAGAGACAAAAAAACCCCAGTTCATGCAACTTCATGAGAATTTATTGCTGTACCACAGTCCATGTTTGGGCCCTAATAGAGATTTCTACAGGATGTTGTTTGCTGAAAAAAAAAAAAAAAAAAAACAAAAAAAAAAACCAGGAGATTTGACAAAGAGCTCTCTCCTGCTGAAGTGCCACTACAGAAGAATAACCACTTACAAGATATTTCACTATTAAAATCCCCAAGTATCAGTTTTTAGAGCTATAGTATTCAAACCCATGAACAAGACACAAAGCATTTTCCAAAAGGTGCAACTAATCTTTTGTACAGCTCTGACAAGTTGCACCAGGCTTATCTCAGAAGAGTGCTTATGATTCATTTGCAGTTCCTAAAGCTCTTTAGCTCTGAAGGGTCTCTTGAAGAGACCCTGATAAAGATGTCATGGGTGCAAAGGCAGTATCAAGTGCCTGACCTGAAGAGGATCTGTATACAATTGGTTTTAATTGTATCAGAAGCTTCCACTGCTAATATTCAAATTGTCTCTCTCTCACAAAGGTCCACTTCTCAAAGTTTCTGGTTTGCTCTCTTCAAATTCTTACCATTCATTTTCAAAAAATGCACTAAGTATGGCTGATGACAAAATGACTTGGCTAAATTCAAGTCAATGATTTTGACCTAGAGATTCAATGCATAAAACAGAACTAAGTTACATTATCCTTTCAGATTCAGAACAAAAATGACAGCCTGTGACTGCATTGAGACAACAGTGTTCTCTGCACTCTGTCAGCTGACATCTGACATCATCTGAGGATGTTTCTTGCTGACATGCAAAGCACCTTTAGCTGGGCATCACATGCCAGTTACACATCAAAGGACCAAGGCAGACAAAGATGAGTCAGGAGGATATAAATGGACTGGAATCAGTCACCATCCACCTCCTCAACAAAGAGATGCTAATCCACCAAAAGAAAAAGGAATAAATGGGTAGGGATTATCTTCATGAGAGTAGGAACTGATTGTAAATCAGGTTAATATATCAAAAATCATCAAAATTCGGAAAAATCATCACTCTGAAGGACCATGAGGCAGAGAACTAGGAAAAAGGAACAGCTTCATGCCACTCACTGAACAGATGGGAATCAGAAAAGATTCTATGTGTAACTAATGCACACCTATACAATATGGATCTAACTGGGCACAAATTGTCATTTCAGCCATTCCCCAACTGGTAAAAGAAGAGAACAGAAATACTGCCGAGAGCCACAAAATGTACAAAGGGGTGAGACAATGGCCAATCAAATGCCATTGCCTGTAAAGCTAGACCCTGAGAAGTACTCTAGGATGTAAGACAGTGGCTTTTCCCAAGGGATGAGTTTGTCCTTCCCCTGCAGTCTGCTGCAAGCTCCAAACTCCAATTCACACGGGGCAACCCGAAATCTTTGCTGCTCTTTGTTTGGTGTTTAAACCAAGATGTGCAATGCTGCCTCCACTTTCTATGCCATCCAGGCCATCAGTGAAGCACCTCTGCTCTGCCTAGTCCCTTATTTTCAGAAGACCTACGACCTCCTCCAAAATAGTTACAGTAGGTCAGAAGTTCAAAGAATGTGCTCTGCTAAGGCTCCTCCCACGTCTTGCAGGACAAGCACATTTCTTCCCTGATTCTTTGAAAAAGCACCTTTAACTGCACAGCAATAAGGAACCAACTCCTCCTCTTTATTCTCCTCCCTTGTCAAAATGGATGGTCACTCAGGTCATAAAAACCCGTTCTTTAAATCTTCCTGAGAATTCTCACCTTAGCAGGATTACTTTGTTACTCCCTGGAATCAACATCTCAGCTTCAATCCACTCAGCCCTAGCCATGCTACCCCGAGTGCTGAACCAAGGCTACTTCTTCTATTTCCCTATTCAAAGAGAGTTTGACTGGAATAGTGGTTTTGATTAATGCTATGCCTTTATATGGATCAGATTTTAACATATATTTCTCACTTACGTTGAGGTACAAGGTCTCAGTGAAACATACATTTTACAGGAGAACTCTAATAAAGATGAAGGCAAAAGGGAAGTAGAAAGAAACTGAGATGGTTGTGTGCCACATCAGAATGTTCAGAGATTAAACCAATGCTTATGAATGAAAATCTCAGACATCACTTCATGACCAGTTACCTTCATACTGTTACAATCAAGGCATTCATTGCTGCCAACTCAAATGAGAGCCTGGACCACAGAGCAGCCACACCAGGGCTGATGATCCCATGTTAAACTCAAACAGGTTCAAGCTCCCAAGTCCCCATGAACAGGGAAACCTCTTCTCTGCAGTCTCTACAACCCAACAGTGTGACCAGGAACAGCCCAAACTCCCTCTCCTCCCTAATCACAGTGAATCCATAAACCTTCATGGAAACAGCTCCATATGCTGGCAGAAACAAACAACTCCTAAAGGATGAATCCTGGCAGAAGCACACTGAGGTGCAAGTGCTTGTTAAGCAATAATATGCAGAAGCCATACTCCAGGCACAGCATTTCTTATTTTAGTATTTAGCAAGTTATTTGCACAAACCCATGCTTTTAATGCAGAGCTGTTCTTGCTCTCTATCACACCCTGAACTCAAATGTATGGGGAGGAAAACATCTCAGAGTTTCTCCCCTACCCATGGTGGGAATATCAGCTTCCTTTACAAAATAATCTCTTCACAAAGCAGCTGCTCAGGCTAATTCACACCATAAGGAAATTACATGGCAGCAGGGATTATTTGAAACTGGTTATAACACACTGAACTGGAAAATTCATAATTTTTCCCCTCAAAAATCAAATACATTTAAACACAAGCACAAGGAAGGCATTTTTCTCAATCAGGAGAAGAATCAGTACTGTGTACAGAACTAAGAAGTACTGGTGAAAACAAAGAGAAAAGTCTCTTAAAAGGCCACTCTGAACAAGACAGAGCCAAGAGAAAAATATACAAGAATATAGTGGGTAGGAAAAATCTACCTATGTCTGAGGGGATGATTAGACAGTTCTAAGTCATAGATGGTTGTCTATTTTTACTACAGAATATAATTATTGAACATGAACTTAGTGGAAAGCCTTGCTGTACCTGAAAAGTCTGTTTTGGCCATAATCAAAAATAAATTCCATCAATAACTAAAAAGAACATCTTTGCTTTCAACCACTGTTTTAAATGTGTATGTAATTATTCCCCAAAAAATCCTTTTTTCCAGGAAACAAAAACTTCCTGAGCTCACTCCCACAAATGAAATCCCAAATATTTGTTTATAATATTGGAATTCAATCAAGACAACATAAAATGTACATGAGTCCTTAAAAAGACAAAAGTTATGCTCTCAGCGATCTCGTCTAAACTTACTGACCTTCTGAATCCTCTAAATCATTCTTATTCTCACACTGATCTGCTGCAGTTGGCATTTCCAAGACCAGCTATGAATAATAACAATTAGGACATAAAAAAATTCTTTATCTGAACAGAATGAAGTAAGCCAAAAACTGCCAATTTAAAATTTCAAGTGCCTGCCTTCAATAAAAAGCAAGACAAGCTCAAATTATATTTGTTGCTCACAATGAAGAGAGGAGCTCAGTGTGTCTGAAGTATTTGGAAATAGAACCCTGAAAACTTGAAGACATCCCCTAAAAGTGTAAGCAATGACCTTACACTGGTTAGATAAACACGACTGAGGTGGTTGACAATAATTTTGATAAAACAAGGATTCAGTTGTGCCCACTGAACTTTTAAAACCCAGATAAAAGTCCAAACTATTCCAGCCTAATCTCTAAAAAGGGAAGTTCATAAGAGAAAACAAAACTCTCATGTTCGTACTCACCGGAACTTTACTTCCGACTATCTGCATGCAGTGGTCAGCCAAGAGAGGTTATTGTGTGAAAAAAATAATAATAATACATAAATAAACACAGCACAGTACTTAGTAGGATGTAGTTGCACACACATTTTGCAGTGTTTAATCATTAGTAGTAGTTAACATTCTTTTATCACTTTATCAAACTGTTCAGGGGTTAGGGCTTCTCAACAGGAAAACAGCAGCTCTACTGAAGGAGCAACAGTTTCAAATTCTTATGTTCTGCTGCTGAATCATCAGTATTTGACACATTAACCAGCAAATATCTAAATGCCTGGCTTGAAAGCTACATCTTGAAAGACTAAATGTGCCATTTTGTTGAAATTATCAGGTCAGATACTTTACATATGACACTGAGAACGCCACAGAACACACTAATGGCATACTGACTTCCCTGTATGTTTAACAACTGCTTTTATTATGGAGCTTTTGATCTGTTTAGATGATGTCACCACTGAATTTAATTAAGTTTTCGTAATCAAAAACATAGCCTACAGTTATAACTCCAACTTGCATTTCAGAAAATCTCACATGACATTTTTATTCAGCTGCTCAGTATGGATGCTTTTAATTACATGGATAATTAAACAGTGATTTTCAGAATGCCATCTTCTCTTTACCATGGAACATCTCTCTATATTCATGAACAAAAAGTTGACTTTCCCCAGAGGAAATGCAGGAAGGCAGAACATCTGTGCCCCATGTTCCTGGGAACACCAGGACACTGGAGCAGAGCTCACCTCTGCACTCTGACAGCAGCAGCCAGTTCCCTGAATGACCACTGCCCTCTCATCCAGAGCTGATCTCCTTCGGACATCTGACTGTGGCTGGATCTGCTCAGCCTCCACCATTTTCTACTCTTGTCTCTTCTGCTGCTCCTTTAGGGAGTCTTTCAGAAGCAGAGGTCCCTGCAAGTCTTTCACAATCAGCACTTCTCCTGACAAAGCTTCCTCTTTAGAAGCACAGGAAGGGACTGCCAGCACCACACAATCTCTTCTCCTAGTTTGCCATTTTCTTTTCTCACCAATGGTTCAACTATTCAGTACACACAAAATGTCACCAGGTTCAGCTCTGAAACAGAATTCCAATCCTTCACCAGTTCTCAGGCATAATTTCCATGGTCAACAACCTTTCTCTTCAAGGGAGAGAAGGAATGAGAAGCACAGAAAATCACTTCCCATGAAAGCATCCAGCTCATCAGCTTCTACACATCCTCCACCCTCAAGGAAAACTTTCTTCACCCAGTGAAACCCAAAGTTCCTTTCTCAGAACTCTGAAGACAAGTGTTTCAGAAAAGCATGGTCAACATGCTGCAGACAGCACACACACAAACAGGGGAAATGAAGCACCAAATTCAAAATAATTTGGTTAAGACAACATCAGCAAATGAGAGTGATATCATCACATGAAGGGAGAGAGCTCAAAAGCCTCGTTAAAACAAACATGAAATGAACTGCAAGAAAAGTCATATCAACTGTTAAGTGTGTTTTGTGAGCTCTAAGCAGAAGATCCAAGTGTTTTCAGTGTAAAAAAGGAAGGCAATTATCTGCCACAAAAGGAAAAGGTAGAAAATTTAAAGACAGATCATTTTGAATGCAATCAGCATTTTCATGGAAGACAATCCTGAAGAAAAGAAAGTTTGACAATTCATGATGCAGTAAAGATTGATTAGGGCTTGAACTCATCTGAGAAGAGTAGTAGTTGCACTAAACAGAAGATGAAATTACAAGTGAAAATAAGGTTTTGCACCATTGTAAGATCCCAATCAAGATTTCAAAATTAAGCTCTGTATTTTAGATTTTCTTTAAACAATCAAGATGCTAGCTATTTAAAAGTTGAATTAGGATAACATGCTACAGAAAGGTAATGTATGTTTCTGAAAGATTCCATTAAAATGCTGTGTTCCAACTGCAAGAAGGACATACTGAAGCACACAAACTTCAATATGAGCCATTTTTCCAATAGGAAAAACACTTTGCATACGTGTAAAACATCCACACTGGTGCTGACTTAAGCCCAAAGTGCACATTCACGTACGAGGATCTTTTAGCATAACTTGGTTTTAAATTGTTAGTACATTTGGACAAATTTATTCTCCGTTCTGTTAAGTTTCCCGTGCTGCAGCACACGTGGGGAGGAATGCAATGCATTAAAATTTCAGCAGAAAGCCATGCAATGGTAGCCATGCTTTCCTTACTCAGCTGCACAGTTCTGGGGCTTGAGGCAGCCACATTTCAATAGCAGTGTGCATGACAGACATCACCATTGTTCAACTACTTTTTGGAAAAAATTGCCAATATTTCCACTACTACTTTCACTTTCTTCTCCTTCATAAAGTATTTTTGCATACCAGGAAAAATTCCAGATTTAATACTGACCATCAAGTGCAGATAAAAACCTTACCCAGCATAATTAATAGTTCCCAAAGACAGTCTAGTTCATAGCTCATAACATTTACTGCAGAAGCTTGAATTCTCCAGTAATTTGTACATTTAGTTAGACCATGCTTAAAGCACTGGATTCCTTCCAGCACACACTAAAGGGTTGTGGATTTTGTTTAAGATGAACTCATGCCAGAACATCACTCCTCTCAAACTAAATCACCATTTTCATTACCATTTCATCACCATTATAACACAAGCTTTTCCTCACTGAAGTTTATAACGTTTCATGCAAGGCATTTGCATAATAATTGCATGTCACTGTCGTCTTAATTTTTGAAATTTAACTCTGCAGAGTTCATTTTCAAGGTTAAAAAGAGACAAGTCAACTGTACTGCTTGCACTCCATGCTTAGAGATTCCTTAGGCAGACACCAACATAATCTTTATTTCTGTATTTGCCATATTCGACTTTTAACGTACACAAAGCATACTGTTGTATTTTATAACTGATTAGTACTAACAGCTCAACTGCAGAAAATAAACTGCAGTTCTTCATTACTTGAAATTGTATTTCTCCACCCCAAAAAATGCTGGAGCATCCAGTCACTTCCTTACATTTCCTGCACTCTAAGGAAGATAAGACTTCAAAAATTCTGCATGAAGGGCTAATCAATCAAACTACAGAGAGTAATCAACATGGATGAAAGGTCAAAATATTTTTTCTATTCAAAATGTAATCTGAAACTGGTTTAAAGACCATCTCTTCACTAAAGGAGACTAGTACATACATTGCTACTGAAACCACAAAGTCAAAACGTTTTGGTCCCAAAAATTCCCAAGATGGATTCCACCGAAATTTGCTCAGCTTCCATCCATGACTATCATCAAATCTGCAATTTCTTACAGTTTACAAGAAAGGCTCAAGTTTTCACATTGCCCAGCAAGGAAAACAAACTAACTATTCAGCTGCCACTGCAAGCATTTAGAAGTGTGTAAGCACACACTTATTTTTCCCTACCACTCTTAGATCAATCCAGACAAAAACTGTCAAGTTTCAAGCTTGGAAAGCATCACCCTCAGAGTTAAGCCTCTCCCTGAGGTGTGCCTTGCAGAGGGGAGTACTTACGGATTTGGCAGTTGCAGAAATGTACTGGACAACCATCTCACGTTTTGTGCCCAAGTCCTTATCCCGCAGAGGAGCTTTCCGTTCCTCATTCAGGTTCATGTCTTCCTGCACACAAACAGACCACACCACAGCAGCAATACAGCTCAGGAGTTTTATTAGTCTTTGTTCTTTTTAAGCTACTGTTGTTAAACAATTATCAAGCAAACAGAAGTGACTTTTTCCAGTTTATCTGCTCCTGTTTGGTTTGGCCCCACCTGATTTTCTCATTTAATTCTGTCACCTCAAGTGTTCACTAGTTTTGAGATTTAGCCAAAATTCAAACTGCAGCAAGGGTAGTTAGCATTTGTAAAATTCAGCTGAAGTAGTAAAACTAGAGGGCAAACACAATAATTCTGCACCTCAAGTTGATACTTAAGTGTCAACTCTTGTGATGCTCCTGTGTTTTTAAGGAAATCTTATCACAGTGGACCCCAATCCTGCACTGTCTAATCAGAAAGCCCTTATTACATGGACTGTTATCTTGTGGAAGGGATAGATGTGAAATTCTTCCAACTCATACACTTAAACAAGCCTAAAAGTCAAAATGCTCTGCTAGATTAAGTCTAGTAAGACACCTGTCTCACTAACTGATTGAATACCATCATTACCAGTCGTGGCTAGGCTTGCCATTAAAAGCCAAGGTAACTCAGCCTAGCACCTGAGAGCAGCCAGTGTTACTGAAATAACTGCTGGTGAACAGCTCTGTCAAAGAGCTGCTGGTCTGGGACACAGACCTACTGTCTGCTTCCATTAACAGTACCAGGAAAAGTTTAAAACTAATCCCTTAATCTAACAAGCAAATCAAGCAAGTGTTAATTAACTTTTATCCAGTGCTTCAAAAGACATTCACAGCTTCACTGAACAGAGCAGAACCACACAGTGGAACAGGGCTGTGCTCAGGCCACACCCACACCTTACCATCATTTTTTCAAAGAGATCCATAACTTCTTTTTCTGATAAGTTCATGCAACGCTCATCAACAAGTGCCTGGGCATGTGGGATCTCGCTAATGGAAGGCTGGGAGTCAATAGGGTGCTGAATGAGAGGCTTCTCTTTCTTCACTGCCGATTTTCTGAAGCTTGTAATTCTGTCACGCTGCAAAGACATTCAAAAATAAGCAGAAATAGAGAAAAGCAGCCAATTACACGGCAGCAATGCACATGTTTTTAGTTAATTCAAGCAGCAGAGTTAAACTGAACTGTAAGTAAAAATACTCTAATATTCAGAGATTACTTTGCACAGAAAGACAACACTTGGGATAAATTCATGACAGGTCACATGCAAAAGGGATTTTAATATTTCCCACTGATTTAAAATTGTACCAGCTAGGTCAAACTCTTAGCATTTTAAAACCTTCAGTTCATCTTCTCACATTACTCTCCAATTATCCTGATAGTGAATAAATATGGCACCACAAAGGTAATGTCCAATGTTCCTTCACCTGAAGAGCTATAAGTCTTTGGAGGACAACTGAAAAAGTCAGCATTGGGAAGGAGGTACTCACAAGTTCCTCAGGCTTTTAAAATATCCTGCTAAAGTAAAATACAGTTTGTAGAGGAATTAATGCTCCAAGCATAGCTCATAACTCCTTGAAGAGTTTTTGAGTGGGAACTCCTGAAATTAGTGCTGAACTTGAGAAAGGCAGGTGTGGGTTACTCGCACAGAAGCTGCCACCCATGGTTAAATACACGGACAGACACTGGTGAAAGCATCAGACACTGCCAGGGCATTCCTCTGGTTAGGGCTGACTGCTCAGGCCTTACCCCACACCCCTGGGCTTTTCACATGCTCAGTTACTTTGTTAATACTGGAAACAACCAACACCAGCACCTTCCTTATAAGGCCATTTTTTATATTTATATATATTCTTACAAATATGTATTTATTATAATTTATTTATTAAAATATATTTGGTGTTTATTATAACTATTATCATATTTATATTTTTATATTTATAAAATGTAACTATTCTGAAAAACTCTGATTTTTTTAATAACTGTCCTCAATTTTTTTTAATACATATATATGTTCATTTTGAGAACATTATGCATATAGCAATTTTGCTCAATGAACTGTTCACATCCACAAATACCCCTGTATTTGTTACAGGCACTGAACAGCCTTATGAAGATGTGCTTTCATCTAACAGCAGCTTATGTAGGGTTACCAGGATCAGAGCACTCATCTCCACCAAAACATGGAAACCAAAACTTACATTGGCTACAATTAAACAACATCGGTGAGCTGTGAAGAGTTTGATGGAGTATTTTATTTGCAAAAATTTTGATTCATTTTAGATTAGCAGAGTGGAGAAACTGGAGCAATAGCTGTGGAGTATGGAGAAGAACGATTATTTTTCTGTTGTCTTGTTTCTTTTTATTAGTTTTTGTTGTCGTTCATTGTTATTTTTGATATCCTACAAGATTACCTTAAATTTTTGAAGGAAAGTGTCCCTAGATAAGCTGCATTCCCTTTGAATTTCTTTTGAGCTTTTTCTTTTGAGGGAGGGGTGGTAGGGGGGGCTTCTCTCCTTCCTTAGAAATTGTATATTTGTGGACAAAAACACAACACCTACAAGGATACTGTTAATGTTTTTGACAAAGCAAGAATATTACTTTAATCCATTTTCTACCGTACTAGAATAGTTTAAATTACATTTTTGGAAACAAAAATCAGGGCATAGCCTGGTGAAAAGGCCAGGGATACAATATAATGCCAGAAAGGCAATATCCAAATTTAGCCAGTATCTATCAAATGCAGTTTCATGTTGACCATTCAAGAGTCACAAAAAGTCATTTCAGATCCAATTTCACCATCCTGCCATCTGCTTCAAGTATATCTTATTAACAACAAATTTGTTCAATGAGATTGCACTGGTGAGACCAGGCACAATTTCCTAATTTCAGATGTGCAGACAATGATTAACTAAAGAGCCAGTGTGGCTTTAATATATACATATACATAGATAGATATGATACAAGGCTGCAATTTTAATGAAATCAATTTTTCTGAAATACTTTGGAGCCAGTTTCAAAGCATCCAGTTTTATCAAGTTAGTGCTACTGGATCCAAACTTGTTTGGCATTCAGTACACACTCAACTACCCAAAATGGTTCCACTTGAGTCATGTGGCATCCATCTTTGAAGGACCACTGCAGACCATTTACTGGTAAAGAGAAGGTCAGGAGAAAACACTTCAACTGTTGAGTAACAGTTTCAACATAGCCACAGTATTTCTAAAGTATTTAAAATGTGCTTAAGGAAGTTTCTCCAAATAGAAATCATTATTAATCTTCTTCACCTGAAATCACAAACTAAGATCTTTAGGAATAGTCATTCAATTTTCTGAAATCTAATGCTCAATATCCTTATAGGAATGTTATTTTGTCCACAACATTTGGAGTAAATTAGCATGCAGCGAGGAGTTACCATTGCAAATTAAGATGCTACAAAGACCTTACCACATCATCTGCCAAAGTTTTTATTTGAATATTCTATTAAAAAAAAAAAAACAACACACACAAATCAAAGAAAAAAAGACAGCGTTACCTACTGCTTCAGAACAAAGTTTATTTCATGTATTTAAAAAGCATTTGAAATTTCACCACATGTTCTAACAAAACTGCACACAAATGAACATGGAATCTGCTGCCTTTCCCATGGAAAAGCAAGCCTGCATCCCAGGGCAGCTCTTTTGAGTATCTCACTCAATTCCCTGAAGCCTGACAGCTGCAGCCCCCCCACCAGAGCACAGAAGGGCAGCCAGGACCCTCGGAAGGGTTTCCAAAACCAACACGGACTCCTGCACCCGCGAGGGCCTCAGCAGGGCCACGGGACACTCGGGCCTGCCTCGGAGCTGAGCACTGCCCAGGCACTCTGCTGGGCCCAAACCCCTGCAGCCTCCTGCCAGGTTCCCCTGGGCACTGAGTCAGGCCAGGCTGGAGCTGAACTGGCTGCAGACAGTGAACTGAAGATGCACAAACCACTCACTGCTACCTCTCCCTCCCTTCTGCCCCGTCACTTCTTCCTAAGCAGGAAAATCCTGCTGACAAAGGTCACCAACATTACATTTTCATTCATGGCCAAAAAAGCGACCCATATTGCACACCAATAGCAATAACCATTATCAAGGAAGCATTTGGCTCATGAACTTTGCTCAATTGACACAAAGCAGTCATGAATAGGAGTTAAGGTCTACAACTCTTGGGGGAAAGAATTTGAGTAGCACTCAGAAGTCCATGGTACCGTGGAGGGGACTGATCCTGGATCCCAGGTCAGTCCCCACACTGCCACTTGCTCATTCCCTCCCAGTGGGATCAGCCAATCAGAAGTACAAAAGCAACAAAAACTTAATGGTTGAGATAGAAAGACAATGCAATAACTGAAGGAGGAAAAAAAAAAGAAAAATCAAATGATGTAAATGATGCAAAAGCCATCAGTTGGCACCAGCAGGCCAGTGCCTACCCAGCTTCTGAGCATCTGCTGAAGTGCAGAATCTCCTCCCCCCCACCCTGCAGCCCTGCCTCTACTGCCCAGCACGATGGGATATGGTTTGGAATCTCTCTTTGGTCACTGTGGGCGAGCTGCCCTGGATGGAACCCCACACAGCCTCCAGAGCAGCCAGGCTGCTGCGGGGTGGCAGCTCACAAGAACCAGTAATCCTGGAGACTGGGAAGGGCTGCTCAGCAAAAGCTGAAGCACTGGGTTGGGTTTTTTTTCTGTCAATGCTGTTTTGGTCACAAATCTAGGCCACAGCACCAGATGGGCTGTTCTGAACCAACTCCACCTGAGCTTAACCCAGGACAGACATCTGCAAACCCAGATGTTGACATCAACCTTTGAGCTTCCAAACCACATCTCAATGCCCCTCCTTGCACCTCTCCTGTATTTTCATTGCCTGGACTTGGTATGGACTTTATAATCTTGAAATCAAAACTAAGATGTCCACTTACCACGCTGGTAAATAAACCTTTTAATTGAGATTACAGAGAAAAATGAAGTATAAAGCCTAGCCCTGTTTTCAATGCAGAGACAGCCAGGCAATCAAGAAGTTCCGAAACTCCACACTCATTTTAGGAGCTACTTGTACTAGATTCCCCCCCCCCCTTCCCATTTAAGTGCTGTCAATCTCTCCCAGAACTTGGGACAGGATCATCTACCCCATCTCTACACTTATATTGCATTTGTCACTCAAACTCCTCTGGGCAAAACACAGACTACTAAAACAAGATAGCACACTGCATTTTTTCAGACCTTGCCAACACTCTTCCCAGAGATCCTTCTGGTGCACAAGCTACACTGCTGCCAGCAGCCACTCAAGATAAGCAGCACATTTAACAGGTAGGAGAGACACTGCAAGTAGCTGCAGGCAAAGTCAAGGCAGCTCTGTACCTGCAGATCCTCACAGTTTTGACAATCTCTTGTACTAAGAAAGAAATCACACTTGCAGGCTGATTTCAGAACATAACCCAAAAGTAGTTTACCTCCCTAGAAGGAAGTGTAAGATATTGCAGATTTTGTAGTCCTCTAGCATTATTCTTTCAGCCATCTACGAGACAGAGCAACACAAGGCAGAAAAATCTACATCTTCCCTAGCTTGTTAAAGACACTGACTCTCTGTTTTCAGGAGCAGTCCAAGGGAAAAGGTTTGGCAAAAATCCCTATGAGGAAACATTTGCAGATAAGAGATATCAAATTAACATTAATATGTATAAATACATACACAATTTAAGACAGTTGTATATCATCTCTTTCCTAGTTTTTAACAGCAACACAAACAGAATTTCTTCAGCATCTATACCAAAGAACTATTTGCTACTGATTGACTTAGTTCTTTACTTAGAAGATTTAAGTGACAGAACTTTCCCCTTTCAAACACCACCTTGCCAGTCTATCAGTGGTTAATATTTTCTATTCACTCTTCCCAGTTTTAGTTTACTCTGTGTATCTGGCTACTTTCATAAATACAGACAGAACATGACAGTAAGGCCCACAAAAACAACAACATGTACTATTGCACTGCACCAGACCATCCTTTTATCTCAATAAATCTCAGCCATGTTAATATTCAGAGTAACTGAAATCTTGCACAAAAAATAGTAGAAAGATACTCATAATTCACTACATTTCTTCATAGAGAAATTACTACTTCCTCTTGCAAACAATGCAGGCTACAGCAGCAACCGGGTCACATTCACAGAATTCAATTACTTGTGGTGATTGCATCAACTTTTAATACAAAACTCACAGCAAGTCTACTTTTTTTACACCTTTTTCTAGCTTTTGTTTTAATAAAACCTTCCAAATCACTTAAGCTGGCCATGAGGTGTAAACTGAGGTGCACTTACATGGACTGATGATAGTTAAGTATTATTTTGCCGTGCTCTTTATTGTTACACTCAGAAATCTCCCTCTTGCCACAAAAACCAAATTAGCAGTAACTCCCAGTTCACCACATGCAGAACGAGCAATGATCAGCTGGGTAACTTCGAAACTTAACAGCAATCTTCACTCCACTGTGCAGGCAAATTGTGGTGTGCTGGGACACCCATTTCTGCCCACAGGCTGCAAGCTCAGGGAGCAGCTCCCACTGCTCTGAGCAAAGCTCATTTTCTAGGGGTAACAATCAGAAACCTGACCTCAACTTTCATGGTTTTGATGTTTTTTTAAACTGAGCTGATATTGCTGTTTTCTACCATTTACCTCAACACCTGCAAAAGCCATGGTAAAGCTTCACACAAGGACAAATAGTTTTTAATTTGCACACAAGCAGGAAGGGAATAACTTCCCATAGGAGCACCTGAACTCAGGGAGTTTAAAGGGACAAACCCAAAACTGGTTAATATTTGAAGTACAAAAAGTCATCTGCAACTTGAATCTAGGTCTTAGTCACAAAATAGAATTCCCTCCTACAACCTCTGTTCTTCAGTTCAGAGAATGAATAATGTTCCCATTAGACAAATTAACCATCTGTTAACATATTCAGTTTTGCAATTAAATCTAAAAAGGTATCTAGGAAATTGTGAAAAGATACCTCAGTCATAAAAGCTGATGTGCAGAAACCAGGGCTACACACTCACTTAGGCCTTTCAAGATCTTTACCCATGATGAAGCACACCTGACATTTTGTGAATTATATTTTTACTAATTTTATTACTGATGTCTGCTTTAGGATAATATTTTCCACACTTCAAGGAGCATTCACCATGCTTTCAGACAAACCTTGAAATGACTGTTTAATCCATCTGGCTGTCTCAAAAACACTTGAATTGAGCAACACCAATAGTTTTGTTACAATTGTTGTACATTTACATTTGGTCTATATGACACCATATGGAAAAATCTCGTTTGCCTTGCAGCTGTTTGCTTCACAAATTCCTTGAATATGCATTATTTATATTTTTAAACTAAGGCTTGACCTAGGGCCTGAACATGGAGGGAAGCATTCCCTGGGGTTGTACAAAGCGAGAGCAAGGAGCACGTGCTGAAATGCAGATGGAGAACTGTGGGCAGCACAATCCAGGGCTGTGCCAGGGCTGTGCCAGGGCAGGATGGCACCACCTCCTGCAGGGAAGCTGCCAGCTCTTCCCAATTGCTCCACTCTTCCCCCCAGGACAGCGACCATCCACAAACGAGCAAGGCTCCAGAAATAAGACTGACAATTCCTCATGCTAATAAAGCCCGAGGGTCATCCTGGCTATAAACCATTAACAGCAGAGGGCACCAACTCTTTAACTGCCTCCTGGGAGATGCCTCAGCACTGCTCCCCAACAGAACAGGGGGGAACAGCATCGGGAATGGCACCAGGAACGGCCCTCCCAAATGCCAGGGCCATCCCACACCGTGTGTCTGTGCAAGGGCCATGGAGAGACCCCAAGCTGTGGCCTGTTCTGGCCACACTGAAAACAGACGATGAGAGGAACTGAAAGAGCTTTTTCAGTTTTGTCTGACTGGCACATCACCATCACACTCCAAAAGCAAATGGACTGCTCAAAAAACCACGCCTTCCCAGGTCACTTCAAAGAAGCTTTTACAAAACAGCAAATTAATCCAGAAATTGAATGAAAAAAAACCCCACTGTAAACAAACAAGTCAATTTCACCAGATTTGTAACTGAAGATACAAAAGGAATTGAGGAAGACAACTGAACTTTTTTTTTTTATATGTAATTTGAAGCACAAACTGCCATTACTGTTTTGTAAAGTTTGTTTCAGACAATGATTTCTTGGTGCTCATTGATAAGTAAGCTTTAAAAAACAGAACAAAATTAAAAGCTTTTTCCAAAAGCTGCAGTTCCATGTCAGTCTAAGCCAACAAAATTGCTGGTTGTGAGACAGAGGGCAAGGGGGGCAGCAGGACAGTCAGATCAGGTTAGACAACTGCAGAAACAGCTGCAGGAAGCCTATTAGAAGGGACAGTTCTCACATTAGCCAGTGCAGAGGCAAATTAAGGAAGTTCTGGCATTTTCCAGAGCCTCAGCTGAAGCCCAAACATTTTCTATCAAGTCTCCACACCAAACATATCAGGATAAGCTGCCACTCCAGCAGCCCAGGCCCGGCAGGGTTTAAAACCACACCACACAACTGCAGAGCTCTCCATGCAGCCCTTGCTGCAGCCAGGAGCGGGGCCCTGCTCTGCTATCTGGGTCCTGCTCTGCTATCTGGTGATCCTGCAAGGCAGGTTTTGCTTTGAGCATCTTGTAAAAGCCCCTTGTGACAGTGCAGCACGCCTTCCATTATACACAGCCTCCCAGAATGCTCCTACAGCTCTGACATTCCTCAGTTTGAGCTATCAGGCAGCAGTTTGCTGTTAAACCTTTTGCAAAATAGACTTTGGAAAGAGTCATAACTCCATCCATGAGTTTCACAACAAGCATTCTAATGCTGCTGTGATGAAGAGCAGCTTGCTGGCCTCAATGTGCAGGTTTAATGTTCCAAGAGATATTTAACTTACTGGGATCTTTACAAAGGTTAAGAGATGTGGCAAACGCTGGACCTACAACAGACATTTAAAACCTTTCCAGTTTGATGCTTCCATTCTTATTGAGAAATTCTACCTGTGGATTTTAGTACGTAATTTCAAAATGTGTGGGGCATTGCATAGCCATTAAACTAACAGAAGGTTTAACAGGACACCACCAACCCAAACCCACCACCCACAACTCACACAAACAGGCAGGTACACAACTCCACGTAAGCCCAAAAAGGGGCTAATTAAGAAACTTGCCCTTTAAATAGTCTAATAAATATATATGAAGTGTAGCACCAGAAATGAAGAGTTTCTGCCTAGGAGCTCCATGTACCCCCAGGGAGGCCTCTCATGTTACAGGCAGTGCCTCAGCTGCACCAGGACAGGTGAAGATTTGCATAAAGACACAAGAAGGAGGAAATCATATTTGACAGTATGCAGGCAGCACCTGGGACTGCAGCAGCTGCCAGTGTGAATGGGGAAATAAGGACAGGAATTCACTTCCCTGTGTCCTTGAGTCATCAGGCTAAGCACATGCACTGTTGCCACACACATTTTAACTTTTGGTCATCTGTACACTAGCACAGCATTTATTTTGGGCTTAAATTATTTCCCTTTCAAATCTAGTATCCTGGTAATGGAGACTTCCATGGTCTTTCTTGAAAAACACTGTACTTAAAAAAAATAGGATTGAGATAGTTGAGTGCCAATTACATCTTCTGCTTTGCTTGATAAGAAAGCTCATTCAAAAGTTGTACCTCCTAAACTTCCTTTAGTAAAATGCTAGTAGATTAGGAGTGCTTTGGAATAATTCCAAAAAATTCTTTGCAGCTTTCCATGCATATATTTGGTGTCTTTAAAAAGTGTGAGATACAGTTTATCAGAGACAAGACCATCTGTCCAAGTACTTGCCACTGTACTGGTAACTGGGCAGGACTGCTTGGCAGCATCAGCATCATCTGGTTCCTGCACCTACAGCAAGGATATCAGTGGGTTTGGAAGAAAATTAGGAAGTGCTTTTTCCTAGGAAAAGAGCCTGAGGTCACTTGCTAAACTTGTCACCTGAACAGTCATTGGATTGACTCTGTTAAAGAGGAGCTCAGAACAGTTCCCAGCGTGGCCAGGGCATGCTCTGGGTGCCGACTGGACTGCCAGGGCATGCTCTGGGTGCCGACTGGACTGCCTGCCTGCTGCTTTGCTGCAGAGTGGGCCTGACAGAACCACACTCAGCACTGCAGCTCTGCTGCTTGCTTTGCAAAAATGTGCTTGACTTCTGAGCCTTGAGTTTTCAGGGAACTTGGCTTTTGGTTTTTTGGTATAATATTATTGTGAAGTGCTTTTAAAATATTCTGGAACAGGTAAACTGGAAAAACTATGTCAAAACAATTCCTGACCTGGTAAGTGCAGACTTTATCTCAGTTTTATGCTTAGATACAAGCAGTGGGTTTGAGCTCTGCTTTCACCACAGCAGCAGCACAAAGCAGTTTTGCTGGATAGCAATAATTGATGTGCCCTGAATTGCTGCTCATCTTCTGCCCCTGCTCCTGGGTCTCCTGAGTGCAAGTGCTGAGCTTTTCACACTGAGGAGCTGCTGAGACTGAGTGAGAGCTGTTCTAAAGCTCTGAGTTGGGTCAATGAAGAAGAGTGGGAACAAGCCTCCTTTCATGCCTCACTTCCTCTCAAGAAAAACACCTTTTTCATCGTGACAAGATTCACCTTTGCTTACTGAACTGCAATAATAGTTTTTACCTTTTAACTACAATCACACACATTGAACCTGTAATTAATCTTTTGTTGTAACTTAAGTATTTTGCCTCAAGAGGAGCGATTTGACAGAGTTGGTTTGAAATTATCCTAAAAAATGAAGCAGAAACTGCTTTGAGAAATTTCTTCACTCTAATACTTACGTACATTTTTTTTCATTCCTGCTTACTTGCTTCCTCTGTGGCAGTGCATGCAAGTATAGCCTAACACCCCTGCACAGGGAGAGGCTCAGTTCCTGTAAACTTCTCCTGCTGTTCTACGCAGAGATAGCTTTGGTAAGATCCTTAACTGCATACTGGTGGTTGTGCAGAACATCTCTTGCTCTTGCGGGTACAGTAAACACTGAAATAAGTGTCAGACTCCACTTGGATTTTCCTCTGAAGCCATTTGAGATGTAAAACTGCCAGAATACATCTGTTGGGAGAGAACTGACACACTTAAAAATGAAGCAGAACACCCACAGCAAGCTGCAGGAGCTTCACTGGATACTGGGCAGTTCCTTGGAAATGGAGTTTACTGCCTTTGATAGACTTGGAGAAAGTGAGAACATGTGTATTTGCTTTGTTTGGGTTGTTTTGTAAGTAGTAAGAAAATCCAACCAACCAAAACACAGCCCACAAACAAACTGGCAGCAGCAGGGATGCAGCGAGCCAAATGAGCTGGAATTACTTGTGAGGACCATTGATTTTGTCTGTACTCAGCAGACTTGGAACATGGTCACAGGGATCATGTCAACAACTTCTTACAATAATGTTGTCTGTCTTCCAACACACAGACCTGCTAGTAAAGGGCAAGTACTTAATCAGAGCAGTATTTGATCCCTACATTAGAATAAGTAGATGGTAAAGTCCCTTTTTTCTTCCTTCATAATAAATGATACTAAAACTTGGAAAAATGAATGGTGCTGCTGTCATAGCAGGGAACTCTGGCTTTTCCTCAAAGAACAGAAATTCAAGATTGAATAATTTCCACAGGCATGGACCATAATGTAACTCAGTTGCCAAAGAATATTGGGTTAAATGTGCAGCTGTGTCACATACGAGGTCTTTCTGTTCTTTTCCCTATTCCTTCCTGTTTACAACAGCATCCTCAGAAGATTATTTGTCCTCTGGGGAAGTAGGAAATGAAGCACCATGTGAACAGAGAGGAATTACATTGTACTTAATAGCAAGGAAGCCCATGGTATCATTTGACTTCAGTACAGGTGAGAGTCCCTATCAAGAAGAAACCGGAATTCAGGACAATTAGAGAAACTTTTAATAGATTATGGAGAATCTGTTATTTTCTACTAAAGGAGATAAGCAAAAAAATGATGGTTTATCTTAATATTTAAGTGTTAAATGTGCTTTGGCTACCCCAGAACACTCACATGAATTTTGTAACAGTTTTTCACAAAACAATAGTTTTGAAATATCAAATATTACCTGGCAGGATTACTGCTTATCTTAGAAGTCATTATAGGATTTAGTCTGAACCACAGCATACTATAAACTAACTGCAATGGATTTAGGAAGCCTGTCCTATCCATCCAAGCTTTGTCTGAAGCTCAAAAGTGAATGCATATTAAAAATAAAAATTGCCTTTCTGGTTTACAGGCAGAAATTTACCCAAGCCTTCTGCTGTACTCTTTACCTTCCTAGTTTGGGAACAACTCCACCCATAAACTAGAGGATGAAAACAAAATCCACTGCTGTGAATCTGTTACTGTAAATTGTACTTCAGAGAGTACAGAATCAGACCCCAAAGCTACTGAGTAGCTCACAAAGAGGGGCAGACCCAGCCTGAAGGACCTGAGTCAGCTGAGCTCATGGGCCAGCTCTGGAACCTGGCCATCTAACATGGGGTGACCCTTGGACTTCCAGGTTTTGTACTCAAACTTTTGGTTTTTCATTTACCCACTAAATGTGGCTGGCACAAAAATTAAAACATGTATGGCATCAGAGTATATTCTTAGCCTGATGTGCTGTTGTTTTTTCTTCTTGATGGAAATTCTTACCTGTTCTAATACACCTGGAACATATAACCACTCCAACTATTAATAACTGTCAAGTTCTCCTCTACTCATGTACTCACACAATTACAAATGCAAACATCCAGCACAGCTCCATTATGAAACCAAAGTATTTCAGAAGTTACTTTAATAGACATAAAAATAATTCACAGCAAGAAAAAGAACATGAAGAACCCAACTGCAGATAGGAAAGCAGAAAACTTTATACTGCATAAGAATTAACTACTCATATTCTGTTATTAGGAGCTAGAATCTAATGAATCTCATGTTGGCTTTGAATTTGTTCCTGACAAAGCCACACTCATTAAAAACCACTAAACTACAGGCATCTTTAAAGGTCATTACAACAACCATCATTAGTTCTTACCATATTAAGAAGGAGTAATGAACTGCAGAACTAATATTCTTCTGGACCAAAGTACTTATTTTGTCTTGTTCCACCACCCCTGAGAGGACAAACTGAATTTATACAGAGCCACTTGTAAACATGTAACCAACTAATTGTGCCAAAAAGATGTCCACAGGGACATTTAGGGTCTCAGGTCATTTCCTCTCATCTTCATGCCTACACACGCAGCATGGTGCAGTTTTGTTTATGTGACTCCAGCCAGGACAACGTTATTAATGTTTGGCCAGCTAATCCCTGAGCAAAGCACCACCAGGCCTGTGTCCCTCAAACCAACCTGCACCCACCAGTCCTGCAATTCTCTCAGCCTAAAATTACAGCTGCTGCTCTCCTGGCTGTAGAGCAGCAGTCCTGCAGCACCAGGGGCTGGGATTCTATAGAATCATTCCCTAAGTGTCTCAAAATGTCTATTTAGAAACTTGTTCTAAACTACAGGGCAGTATACTCAAAGTTCAACAATCCTCAAGCAAGTTCTGTATCTGTTCTCACTCAAAGGGACAAACTAAATATGCTAATGGGGTCTTGTTATAAAAAGAAAAGTTCATATTTCCACTGTAAGTAGGACAGCACTAAGTGTGTTAAGAAATATATATATTTACACACACAAAAATCACTAAGGAATAAAAGACAGGACTTGTTCTGATGACATTTTTTTCATCAGTCACTTTTACACCGACATTCTCCCCCTCTGAAACAAGTTTAAACTGTTATAAATCAAAAATATTTTTTAGTAGCACTATGCAAAGAACACTTGCAGGCAGCAGACATATCAGACATTCACCACATTCATTACTTTCTCCAACACCAGGTGGTCTCCAATGATTTTCTCTGAGGATCACGCAAAGGAAGGGAACCTTACAAGAAAACTGCCTGCCACAAGCACCCCCTTGACATTCCCCTTCTCTCACTCTCCTGACAGTTTTGTGTTTACACAGGAGGAACCTGCATGCATTAGAAACTCTTCACAACATTTCTGTCTGATGTATCACAGAAGGTGTGGTGACATGACACTATGCACTACACCTTCAGGCCAAATAATACCACACCCAGGTGAACCAAAAACCTTCAGGAGCTGTATCAAACCATGACATTCCCATGTGTGGCTTGCTTCAGAATTGAACTTTCAAGGTATTTCTCCATGTCTATAAATCAGATGAGTCCATGATTTAGATGATAGACATTAAAATATCATTTCACTGCCACAGCAGATCCTTCTCAGATCTGTGCTGCTATCACACCACATCCAACTAAAGAGCTGTCAGGAAAAGGGGGTGGAAAAGCAGATACAATTTCATGGAACTAGTGGATGAACTTTAGACAAATTCATACAAAAGGAGGAGTTCTAATGCACCATAACTCCAGTCTTATTAGTTTTAGCAAATAATCAAAAAAGAGCAAATAATAGGAGTGGTTCTGACAGGTTCATTTTCATGGTCTTTTTTGTTCCACTGACATGAAATGCAGCAGGGCACCAAGGGGAGTATGAGAAGGCTGAAGGCTCTACTGCTCCCTAAAAAGGCAAATTCTTTAAGTGTCACCCTCTTTCTCCCATACAATTAATTGTTACCAGGTATATTTGCTTTGTAGACTCTGCTAGTGCTACTTTTGTCACACAATATCCCACTTATCTACGTGTTGGGAAGTTACACTTCAAAGTTGGAATCCTAGAGGTGCTCACCCCACAGTGCAGTAGCAAAAAGCCACTTCATTCTCAAGATTGGAGGATCAGTTTGATACAAAAACAATATGCAAGTGTAAGCCAGGTTAGCTTCATCTACCCAGAACTTTATCAATTCCTACACAAATACTAAAGAAGGATTTTCAACTGTTAACTTCTCAAAATTACCTACTCTTCTACCATAGCCAAGTTTAAGAAAAAAAACCCTTATTTCCTCCTAAACAGTCACCCAATTATTTCTTTTAAAAAATACTGAATGCAAAGAACGATGATACAGAACTTACAAGCAACTGCATAAAACCATTCATTTTAGTAATTTCCTAACTTCTTGTGGTTTTAAGGTTGAACAAGCAAACTGATGAAGAACAAACTGAAACTGCCAGTTGCTTCAGCACCAACTGCCATTGCTTGTTTTACTCTAAATCTGGACAAGGATGAAAAGAATCAGAGGGATGCTATTAGCCATTATTGCTTTATAATTTACCTCTAGAGAACTGCATGTGATGCAGAAAATATGAACTCATCTTGTAACCCATTCCAAGTTTCTAGGCCTATTTTTTCCTTCTCCCAGGTCAGCAGCAGTCCCAGTGTCACTGGCAAGCTTTACAGGCCACGTGTGACACCAGAAGCAAAGCTCACGCTCAAACACTTGGCTATTCAGCACCACAGTGCCTCAAGTCTCAGGAAGCACCCCCACTTCCATTTGCTGTGCACACTGTCAGCTCTCACAGCTGCCTTTCACTTGGCCTGGGTGGAATCTGCTTTGGTTGCAAAGCTTCCTGTAGGGTACAGAAGTGCTCTACAGTTTTGTCTTACCAGGAGCAGTTCAGGAAGTTTAATTACCACAGACAGATAGGCTTATCACTGTCTCTATCACCTCACTCAGGCAGTGTCAATAGCAATTCACATGAAAAGCTAAAGCATCCACCCAAACACCAGCACCAAGCACACCCTACCCTCCCATGTAGTGCCTGACCAGAATAACTAAAGCAACAGAAGTTTAGTAAAACATTAATTTTGCTCTTCAGTAATAGGGGCACCCTCAATAACTTCACTTGCTGGAATATCATGGCTCTGATCTAATAAGACCAAGACTCTTTTAGAACACAAACATTTTGGTGCACTTTTTCCTCAAGCATACACTTGAAACAAGAACTCTCTGCAGGCATGCACAGATTTCACTCAGACACCATGATCTCAAATGCAATACATTTGATTTGATTGCCAAAAATCTCTGCTCAACCTGACTCATAGTTCACGTATGCAGTACACAGCTATCCAAAGGAGTTGTGCAAAAAGCACACAGCTTTTTTTTTTTTTTTTTGGTGGGTCCTGAGGCACACAGTCTGACAGGGATTGATAACCACAATTTAAATCACTCAACTCCTGCACTGGTATGGGTGGTGCAACACAGCTGGGGAACCTCTTCCCAAGCACACTGGGCTTACTTCTGGTTTAAAGCTCCTTCATAGAAACTTTTATCCCACTGTTTGACACTAGGTTATGGCACATTAGACAGAATGTTGAGTTCCTAGCTTTTGATTCATCCCAAAGCTCACGAGGTTTAAAACACTTCAGTGTTAAGCACAAAGAATTTCTGCTTTTAAAACAAAATATGAGATGCTCCTTGTTGGGTGAATCACCAAATCCACTTGCTCTCCAATTAAGGGAGCTCTCTCTTTTCCCTAATGATTTGTTTTTCAGGCTACACAACATCTTCCTCCTAATCTGCTTTTAAAGGCCACATCACACTCAGAATGCAGTCCCTTTCAGAAAAGTGGTTTGCAGTAAGTGGAGTATCCCCAGCTGAACAGCTCCTACACACACCTGGAGGGAAGCTGGGGGCAAAGCAGCACGTGTTAGCATGGCACTGGCCACCCATGTGCTTCCACTAATCCTAAACTGACAAGGGATGTTAGTGACATGAACTGAAAACACCACAAAAAA
Organism: Lanius ludovicianus; assembly: GCA_013397235.1. Classification (NCBI taxonomy): domain Eukaryota; kingdom Metazoa; phylum Chordata; class Aves; order Passeriformes; family Laniidae; genus Lanius; species Lanius ludovicianus. The sequence goes on from VYXG01007384.1 coordinate 1,086,283, forward strand.
ACACTGGCTGTGTTAATTTTTAGTTAGACAGTGCTCCAACATTGCCAGAGCACCCCAAATCCTGTTACAGCACGTCTCTCCAAGTGCTGACTCACAGAATCACAAATGTTTGAAAGGTTCTCATTCTTTTCTCAGTGCAGTCCAAGCTCCTGCCTAAAAAGCAGAGTCACCCACCAAATTCACATCAGAATGCCAAAGACTCTGTCCAGGTTTCAGAACTTGAAAACCTCCAGTGATTTCAGTATCTCTGACCAACAAATGCTTAATCACCCTTCTAATGATTTTCCCTTTATAGTTAAGTCTGCTCTCCAGCAACCTCTCCTGCTCCTTTTTATGACCTGTCTCCCCTTCAGCCATGAACTTCTGTAAAAAGTCTGACTTCAGCTTCTCAGCCAAAAAGATGCTCAACTTGGCAGGCCCTTGGTGAGCTTCAGCAGCTCTGCCAAACCAGACCTGACACCTGCCCATTCCCTAGGGACCCGACAGAATCAGCTATCTCCTGAGTGACATTGCAGCACTGAGGAGAGCAAGCAGCATCTGAGTTAAGCATTAACCAACAGAGGAATCCCAGCAATCTCCCTGACAACCTTAATTTAGTCTGTTTGCCCTAGCAGAACAGGCATGCTTTAAAACAAGCAAAACAAGCACGTTGCCAAACCCATGGAACTGCTCTCTGCCACCTCATGCCAGCCTATTCTCAGGGCTGACGTGAGATCAGATGATTGTTTGCCAAAACAATTTAGATTTTTTCTGCCCATTTGACTGTAAACAAAAATGATGACAAAAATACCAGGCAATTATACCAACCTCTAATCCTTGTGCCAGCAAAACATGAGGAAAAAAAACGCAAAAACACCAACCCAGAGCTCCCTCAGCAGCAGTTATGAGTCCAGGCGCTCATAACACAGACATTAAACTTCAGTAAAATATTCCAGTTTACACATTACTAGTATAAAAACTGGAACTGAATTCTCATTGTGCACTTCTGTCACATTCGACAAATTGTATGAAACCTGAACACACCTCTCAAATACCTAAAGCAGAAAATAACTGAATTAGTAGCTCTGATACAGCTCACCTTTAATTACTCATGTATGCACATATTCATTGTCTTACAGAGAAATATTTTAAAGTACTCTTTTCTTTCCCAGCACGGATTCTCTCTCCATAGCCCAGTCCTGCTTCCTGTCAATCAGGGGGAAGTGCCATTGATCAGGCTCCAGCCCTTAAAAAACCCCAGCCAAACAAACCACTCCACTTCTGCAGGCCAAGCACCACTGCACACCTTTTAGTTTCAGATTAAGAGAACAAGGAAATAAAAACCTTCCACCTTTCTATTCTAGTTTCCCTTCCCTCAGGATAATGACTTCAGTTCTGGGTGACAGAGCCATTTTTATCATAAAAATCATTCCTCTGGACTTCTTCCCAAGGATTTGCCTAATTTCAGCTCCTGTGCCAGGAACCAAAAATACTTCTCTCCATGTAGCTGCACATGCTCTCCCACCAAGCCCTTGCTCAGCCCTCCCCTGGATGTGTGAAGTTCTGGGGAAGAGACACACTCCTGTCAGCACACTTGGAGCTCCTTCAGTTATACCCAACACATGGCAGAGTGCAGGTTGATTCATCTCTAACTCCACGGAAACTCGATGAATTGTAAGTTACAAAGATGAACTAAGACATCTCCACACCCAACTGTGAGGAACTTTGTCTAGGAACTCAGTGACAACTCAGCACTGGCACAAACAGTGTGGCTTCTTTGCCACAAGTCCCAAATGTGCCTCTATCTCAGTTGCACGGTGAAGAGAACGAGGATGAGGTGCAAGTAAGACTGCTCTCCCAGGGCCTGAAGACACTGGGAGCCTCAGCAGAGCCAACTCCTCATTCAAAATTAAAGCCAGCAAAGCTTAGTAGGATTACTCTCCTATATAATGGGTGAAGCCTTTCCCTGATTACAGGCTTGTTTTCCCTGACACACCCATGGCAATAATTGATAAATCTGGCTGCCCACTCACAACAACTCAATTTAAAGCATACCTGAATCCCATCTCTTTTTCTAACCCAGAAGTAAATCTCTGTTTGTGTCATGTACCATTCATGTACATCATGTCCAGAGTGAAAAAATCTGCCTTTCCATTTAACCCCACTCACTCAATTTTATCACCAAAAGCCAGTCACTTATCACAGAGTAAAACCATCTTTCAGAAGGCTCTGATTTGAGCACCATATCCCTGCTCTGATCCATAGTGCTGCTGGACTGTAATCATCCACCCCCTCAAGAAACAAAAGCATGTTGCTGCGAATGAAGTCAAATATTAACATTATTTTCTTTTTCTCCGCTCAATGTGACAAAAAATTATTCTAGTGACTCTAGAATAACTGAATAGACCATGCAATGGAAATAGTCATCCTGTTCTACCCAATTTTAAACTCATTTCACTTTGATTTTCAAATTATGTGTTTCTATCAGAATAGAGCTTTCTCTTCTGCTAGAGTGAGATTTAAATTCATGTTCACAGCCCACAATAGAAGCACCTCCCTGAGTGATTTTTGAAACAGTTTTCTGCAGGAATCTTCAGGAAGCCTTCTTAGCTACTTTAGCAGGAAATAGTAAAGGCAATATAAACACACCCAAACTTGTTGTTTATATGAAGTTCATCCTATGCAAGGAAACACGAGTTTGTTTCCAATAACACCATGAAACAAAACAAGACACCATATCTGCTTATCTTTTGCCAAGATACACATTGTCACTTTTAATACAAGTGCACTTCCAGTCATTCAGGGTTCTGGCTGTCATCCTCTGAAACAATTATAACTTTCAGTAACTTCTCTGTGCCTCACTGTCATATATTTACCAACTTCCCCATATCATTTCTAAGTGTGTTTTCAGTGATTAAAAAAATCAAGAAAAACCCAACAAAAACCCAACCTGCAGTTGTCTGGCTGCTCATTCAAAAGCTCTATAGTCGCTGAAAGGAACACAAGACAGGAGAACGTCAATACTGACTTAGTTTTGCCAGTGCCTGGGAAAAGCCTTGCAACAGTTTAAATACAGTTTGCAACCAGTCCTCTCTGCAAGAAAACTCAGGAAGCTTTCAGTGCCTGCTACGCTGTTGCACTTGGAAATACAGACAGGAACTGAGCTACAAAGGGCAGATTCAACATTCGGCCACGTGAAATTAACAGATGTAAACAATCAAAGGTAAACATGTCATATTAGCTAGTTTTGCTACTACAGCATTTATGACGTGGGACACAACCCAGCGATGTCTCTTTGAACTCTACCTGTATTTCAACTTAGCAGGTCTGTCACTGAAAAAAAAATCAAAGAGCGCAGCTCTAACAAACAAACCGCAGTCCTAAAGAGGATTTATACTCAAACCTGTGTCAAATCTCTCCAAAACAGGCTAGAAACCACCCAGCTTTTCCAATTCTTTGCCCCATCGGAGAGAAGTTGCCCTGGGAAGCACGTGGCTCGCACGGCCACCAGCGCCGTTCCGGATTGCTCAGGCGGGGCCGGCCGCACCCGCGCTCTGTCTCTGGAGCGGGGCTGCGGGAGCAGCGCTCCCCCCGTGCCCACCGCTCCCGGTCCAGCGGCA
>VYXG01007384.1:1090207-1104103 GCA_013397235.1 Lanius ludovicianus
GCCGCCCCGGGCCGGGTGAGGGGAGGGGGCGAGCCGGGCCCGGGCCGGGCCTTTATCGCCCGGAGCGCTGGGAGGGGCCTTGGAGAGCGCTCCCTTCCGGCCCCTGCCGTGCTCGGGGTCACCTCCCGCTGTCCCAGGTGGCTCCAATCCCCATCGCACCTGGCTTGGGACGTTTCCAGCGATGGGGCAGCCGCAGCTGCGCTGGGCAACCTCACAGCGAGCTATTCCTTCTTAATATCTAATCTAAACCTTGGCTCTTTCAATGTGAGCCCATTCTCTCCTGTCCTGTCACTGCGTGCTCTTATAACTAATCTTGCCCCATCTTCCCTGAGGGTTCCCAGCAGGCTCTGGAAGGCCACTGCTCGCCCCGGAGCTGGCTCTCTGTTCTCCAGGTGAACAACCCCAGCTNTCCCCATCGCACCTGGCTTGGGACGTTTCCAGCGATGGGGCAGCCGCAGCTGCGCTGGGCAACCTCACAGCGAGCAATTCCTTCTTAATATCTAATCTAAACCTTGGCTCTTTCAATGTGAGCCCATTCTCTCCTGTCCTGTCACTGCGTGCTCTTATAACTAATCTTGCCCCATCTTCCCTGAGGGTTCCCAGCAGGCTCTGGAAGGCCACTGCTCGCCCCGGAGCTGGCTCGCTGTTCTCCAGGTGAACAACCCCAGCTGTCCCAGCCTTTCCTCCCAGCAGAGCTGCTCCATCCCTCGGACCGTCCTGGTGCCTCCTCTGGACTCTGCAGCAGCTCCGGGTCCTCCCTGCTGTGCTGGGACAGGGCTGGGCCAGCTCTGCAGGTGGGGTCTCACCTGAGCACAGGGGCACGATGCCCGTCCCTTTCCAGGTGCCCAGGCTGGGGCTCAGCCCAGCGCTGGGGTTCGGGGTGCCAGGGCTCACCCCCAGCACGCCCAGCTCCTTCTCTGCAGGGCTGCTCTCCACCTGTCTGCTGTCGCTGCTGGGGCGGTCCCAACACACACACACGGACAGCGCATCTGTCAAGGGCCAAAAACTGTTTATTAAACAAAGCAGTCTCTTTCGTACACCTTTTGTAGGTTATCATTCATGTTACGGATTCGTTGGCTGCTGAACTGCTACAATAGACTCATTGACTAACTACAACATTGGCTACCTATAGCAAAGCATTCAAGCATTCAGAAAAATAACAGATGCAGATATGTTGCTGTTTCCTCCTTCTATTGTTTAACTTTCACGCTTCTGTTGATACTACATTCTCATGGGTAAAAACGAATTGTTTTTCTTCTCACGGACTTTTCTCACAGTCCTTCTCTAGCCGAAGTAACAGGCCTGAGCCAGAACTTTACAAAGGCACCAAGGCCTTCATTTTATAAGGTTTGACTCGAATGCCGCAGTCTGCCCAGCGCTGCCCCAGCTCCGCTGGCTGCCCGGGGCAGAGGCAGACGCTGCTGCTGGCGCCGGTCAGGCGGGGCCGGTGATGGCCGTGGCACCCCACGATTCCCAGCCGAGCCAGGTTTCCGTGGGATCTGCCCCATTCTGTAGCCACTGGGCCGTGAGCAGAGTGCCCAGACCCTTCACTTGCAGGGTTCCCCGGTGTGGGAGCTCTGACCGAAGTGTTTGCCTGTGTTTTGTTTTGGAGACCCACAAGGGACGATGTGTTCATACACTCAGGGGGTCACAGAAGCACAGAAGTGTTTGCATTGGGAGAGATCTGAAAGATTATCGAGCCGAGCTGCCCTCCCATGGGCAGGGCCGCCTTCCCCCACACCAGGTGGCTCAGGTTGTCCAAGCTGGCCTTGCTCGGATAATCATGGCATTTTAACTAAAATTGAGCTGCTGTTACCACAAACAAAAGAGTTATTTTTTTTTTCTCTCAACTTGCAGAATTCCAGTCCCCAATATCTCAGTCATCTACAGGTGCTCACAGCTTACAACAATGATAACTTGTTCAAACCACTTCTGTGGATTCCAGAACCCTTTGGCTGAGCCTCGCTGTGTGAGCTGAAGGTCTCTCAGCATGGTCTGTACCAGCATGGACAGTGGAAAACTCATGGGTCACATCTGCTTATTAAAGGTGTCATGGTCACAGATGTCTTCCTATCAATATCACTGTTATTTTTAAAAGAAAAATACACATTTTATGTTGGTATAGCTGAATCTATGGTTGCTAAATTATGCTGAGGAAACAGCCATGAACACTGCCATGATCTGTTGTTCTGGTGGGACAAGGGCACCCCTTTGGAGTTCACATTCAGATATAAATGTATCAGCCTGTTGCCCTCTAGGAGAGGGTCCCAACCCAGCACTGCTTCCACGGGGTTTGTTCTTTTGGAAAGGCAAGCAAGAGAGCAGAGCGAGTTTTGTGATCTCTGTCTGATACACACACAGGGATACAAAGCCTGAGATTCAGGTGGCTTTCTGCATTTCCTGTAACTCTGAGGCTCACCTGACTACTGGGGGAAATATTACTCCTTTAAATCCAGCAATGAAAACCTGTTGATAAAATCACACAATATCAGCTCTCAAATAAAATGACAGCTCTAAAACTGGCAGGGGTCTTAAAATCAAAGTATGATCTTGGCAGCAGAAGTTAGGAGGTTATAAAATAGGCCAGCTCTGTCTAGCTGCTCCATTCTAAACTTTCCTTTGAGATGCATCTCTTCCTTCTAGTACAAGTCTTCCTTTTTTTTTTCATTCTGTTGATTTTAACAATATTTATTTGGGAATAGTTTATGATACCAACCATACATAAGCTGGAATTATGAAATTAATCAAGTTATCGTGAATTTAATCACTTGTTTGCAATGTCAGGCAATGTGATGTTATTTCCAACTGTATCCATTTATAGTTTACAGGGTATCATTCAACAGCAGCAGTTTAACAATGGTTAGCTAAAAAGAAATAATCGACTCTGGTTTTTTCTTCCCTTCAGTTAGGCCTAATGACCATTTTGGTTTTCTCTCTGCTGGCTCTATTTTTCTTTATTAAGCAGCCCCCCATATCTGCAGCACAAAATTCAGTCAGTCCACATTCAGAGAAAACAGAAAATAATTTCCAACAGCTTGACATCTCTGTGCACAGATTTAAGAGTTTTTAATCCAAATTCAGCAGCTATTTGTTCAGCATAACTCTTAAGTGCTCAAGAATTTTTTTGTCCTCAATTTTTTTTAAATTTGCCCCAATGCTGCTTGTCCTTCATTAGCCAAGTGTTCTTTGGTAAAACCTTTACATTGGACTGACCTCTAAGATTCAAGAGCAGCTGGCATGAAATGCCAAAAATAATTTGTGGTATGAGTGAAAGCAAGTGCACGTGTGAGAAATGGAGAAAATTGAGCAAATGTACAGTCAGGCCTTGAATTAATTTAGTTTTGATGGAGTAAAACCCAGATCACATTCCTGATTTAAGCAAAACACACAAAAAAAGCACTGAACTCATGTGTGGGGACAGTGCACATCTCACTGAAACCACAAGAGATTTGCCATTTGAGTACTGGTACCCTGTAATAACTGTACCCTTGTCCACCCCAGTCCTGATGGAGGAAAGATGTGCAACCACCAGGCTGCAGCTGCATCATGTGATGAAAAGTCACCACAGAGCTGCTCTGGGTTCCCCTGCCTGCGTTTGCCTGCTCTCCTGGGACACATGGCTGCTTGCTCAGCAGAGTTAGGTCAGGTTTTAAACTCTAATTTACAAATACTTTGCAAGTCTCCATACAGAGTTTTCAGCTGTGGCTTAAAAATGTTGTTTGTGTTGTACAAAACATTGCTACGTGATGTGCTGGAGACCTGCTTTTGAAAAGCTTGCTATAGGTCAAGTGTCCTTAGGTCTACTTCACAGCCTCCTCAGCAGAAGTTAAAGCCTGTTGTTTGCTGTTTGGAAATGCTTTTAGTCATAGTGCTGCATTTTAGTGTTCTTCCCCCACCCACTGCAGTTTGCAGGACTGAGAAGCAAATATTCCATGGATGAACTAAGGACCTTTATGGCCATATAAACTCTGCAGGTAATTCCAAGCAACAGGAGTGAAGAGAAATAACGTAGCTATCCCAGTTAGGAAACATTTAAATGGAAAAGCCCCTCAACACCAAAACAAAACAAACAAAAACTCCCCAGAAAACCACAACTCTACTTAAGGCAAGCAGACAAACCTCATTTTGGCAGACACTGCAATGCAGTATTTTGGCTCAACTCCAAGAGCAACAGCGTGGCCTGAGGGTGGAAACGAGTAGTTGTACAAACTGTTCTTAACTTGGCTTCATCTCTGAAATGGATTGCAGAACTACTTATTAAAAATCTCATTTCACAACGCTGCAAACATGGGACTCCAAAAAGCCACTGCTCTGGAGGTGCTGGCATTTCTCCTCATGGTTTTGTGTGTAATCAGTCCCGTTCAGTCACACAACCACAGCAGCTCACAGAGATCACACAATTATCTTACAGCAAAATGATCAGAGACTGATAAGTGTGAGGTATTTTGAGCATCCCGAAACGTGCATTATTTTCTATCTGAACTAGGACAAAATAGGCCTTTGAGGATGATCTGGCTAGCCCAGCAGTATGAGACCTCCCAGCTCTAACATCCAACCTCTAAACACACCAAAAGTTCAGTCATGCAGGGTTGCAGAAGGCACTCACTCCAAGTACATCTGAAAAGGAAAATTATTCTGGATTTACGGGAATTCATAAATTCAGTGGTAGAATCTCCATTTTCCAGACAAGGCACAGGATTCTGCTTGACAGATCACCAAAGCTGTGATTCAGTTTTCAGTCCCTGGGAAATGTTCTGTTCTCCACATTTCTAGAACTGAAGAAGAAAGTTAACAGTGTTGAAGTCTTTGTCCTAACAGCACTGAATAGGAAAAAAAGGAAAAACGTAATTGCTCTGTATGCTACCAGAAGAGAAAACACACAGTATTTAGCTCAGCCACAAACAGGAAATATGCTGCTCAGTCACCTAGTAGTACATTACATTCCCCAGCTCTCCATCCAGGAATTGCATGTCATTAGCACAACCACTGTACCACAGAAAACATACCACAGTCCTTCCCTGCTCCTGTTGGGCTGTAAGCTTTTCTCTCTTCCTGGCCAGTGTCATCACTGCAGTCAGTTTTCACTCTCCTGTCTCTTCCTCCTTTTTGCAGTTTTAATTGGAATCTATTTACATGTAGGAATTTTTAAAAGTTCCAGAATTTATCTTCCAAAGGAAATCAGTCTAAGCTTGTTTACAAGGTGTGAGAATGTGGTCAATAACAAAAAGAAAAGCAGGGGGTGGAATAGCTTATCTTAACAGGTGGGAAAATAGGATTAGAAGTATTAACTGCTAAGCAATTAAAATAAATGGAGAGTGTTAATTGCATTTGAATAGATAGTCTCTATTGACAAGGTTACCTCCCTTTCTAAAAAACTCTCTTTGACTACTTAATAAATGTTATTTATTTGCAAACTTAAATCCACAGAGAACCCACTCACTGATAATTCCAAGAATTACTTGTTTGCTAAAGCTTAATTTAATCTAAACCATGAATTCCTGACTTTCTAGAGGCAATAATTGAACATTCTATAGTGTTTCTGTAAATGAAGTCACAAGAAGTTACTATCACACTTGTATAAATTTTATTAGTGATTTGAAGGTACATTAAAACATCTTATATTACCCTTTAAACAGTGACATTTCACATTACAACCATGCACAGTATCACAACTGTTAATTAAAGCCACAGCTTCTGAACATTCCTTTAAATGGCTGAGGATTTCAGTAAGGTCAATTCTCCCCGGCTTCAGGTACAGTTTGTTTTTAACCAGCTGTGAGGTGGCTGCACCACAGCTCATTTCTGGGGCTATAAACGTTTCAGCTCCAAGGTAACTTACACATTGTGCTTGTCCTCAGTCGTAGGAAGAGGAAACTGAGAGTTTCCCACCTGTTGTTTCGGAAAGTTTTCACTCTGAATATGTTGGGGAGGTAATTGTGCCTACAGCAAACCTGCAGTTCAACCTGACTTAGTAAATCTGATTTAATACCTAAAGCTGGATGAGCTATACTGTTATTAAATGATGATACTGTAAAAACATGGTTTCCTTGTGTCAAGGCACTTTTTCATTAAACTGAATAATTGTTTTAATCTGAAAAAAATCGTTAATGATTTTAATTTACTCCAGGCCAGGCTCCCCTAATACAAACAAAACATCAGTACGGGTTTTAGGTTTCTATTTTCCCATGTGTTACTTTTGTTACAAGCGTTTTCCCTCCTTGAAGCAATTAACTCATTTAGGTGAGTGCTGTTGTACCTCTTTTCTCTGTTTTGACCACATAGCCTATAATTCTAGATCTCAACCAGATTTATCTTCTCCAAAAGATTTTCTGCATTCAGGTTTCAAGAGAGCAGTAAGAAAACGTAATTCCTGCTCCATTCATGTTTTCTAGAAACACAGCATGTATAAAAAATTGCACAGAATTACTTCAGAGAACAATGTAAAAAAAAATAAAGACTTTATTTTGATTGATTTTGGGCTTTCCCCACAAGAAAAACTAAGCAAACAGCTAAAATATGATGTAATGGTAATCAATTAATCATCAATTCTCTTTTTTCCTCTTTACTTTTAAAGTATCCTATTCCAGAGAATAATCAGAAATTTTTGCATTTGTACTTCTATTTTTTCCCAACATTTTATGTTCTAGGACATAACTGCTGGATGTGAATAAAACAGTTATGTCTCACAATGCTGAGTTTTCTTCTAAGCCTGAAAGAACTGGAGATGATCTGTACAGAGAGAAAAAAAAATGTTAACATTGCCACTAAACACTGTATCTCACTTTTTAAACATACAATTATGATTACTCACATGTGCTACCCTACCTTACCATTTTTAACAATGTAGTACATCTTTTTGATATAGAGTCAGATCCCAGTAGTAATTGTGGGTTTAAATAGAGTATTTGAGGTCTTGGTAAAAGCTTCTAAATTTTTGCTCTTTTTCTGTCATCTCTGGTGTTTCAGACCCTCAGATTTGTCTCTCTCTGACAGTGCAATTCTATCCCTGCCTGCAGTTCTGCAGAAGGAAACAGAAAAGCTGTTTCTTCACACTGGGACATTTTTTCCCCATGCAGACTCCTGGAGGTTCCTTCTCTCTGTTCTGCACATCTCCCCACAACCCCGGGGGCTCATCTTGCTGCGGGATTTTCCCCAAATTGTTTAGAAAATATCTTTTGATGTTCATATTTCACAGCACAATTTGCTTCTCAAACATAACTGAACAGCTCACTATAAACTCCTTTTATTTACTACAAGGCTTCCCTTGACCACATTCAGCACTAGAGACCTTTCTGTTTATGCTGCCTTTGTACATCTTCACAAACACTGAATACCACAGCCATTCTCTTAACAAACCACATTTCTTTAGCTGCCCAGGGCTGCTCAGAGCAGGACAGAACCGAACTGGGTATTTAATGGTCAGGCTGCTCTACATGGGAACTTTGTTTGTTTTGTCTACAAAGCAAGCTCTATCATGGACAAAGAGTGTTTATCATTTCTGTACATGATACAAAACCCCAACAAACAAGAATTCTACAGTGCAGAGAATGAATAATTATCAGTGGAGTAGCCGTACATGTATCTCACCAGAGCCCTCACTTCTGCAAGCAGATTTCTGAGTGGAAGTAAAGTTCATTTTGATGGAAGTAATGCACATGATGAAGGCATTAGTAATGCTAATGAAGAGCTTCCAGGCAGATGGACAAAAATAGGCCTGATTAAAGCTAAAGATCATGTTAAGAAATCTTTATTCGAATTGTTCAATGGAAGAATAAGATAAAAACTTGTGGAATGCTCAGCCATGGTAATTGCTTATTGAGCATATTAATAATAGTTTCACTTGCTAGAAAGAGATGGAATTTTATTTTGCATTTTACTGTTCTGCTCTTATGTGTAGCACATCTCATTTATTGGTGGTGTGTGGAGGAACTTCCATCACCACATCTACATCAAAGGTTTTTCCACAGCTATGCTAACTCCACAAAAGGTCATTTTTGGGGACAATAATGGGACACATTTTACAACTGTGTCCTTTCACGTGATCCAACAGTGGGATTATTTAAACAGCTCTTTTCAAGGGAGATAAACCAGTTATATGATGTAGTTATTTAGTACGTAAACTAATTTTATTATATAATTCCATCATGTTATTTAAAAGATTGACCTAGTTAAATATCTTGAAAAGCAGGTGTTGCAGCTTTGAGGAATGAAAAGAATTACGCTGAGCAGGAATGTGTTTGTATACACTCCCTGTGTTGGTTTTGGTTCACTCAATATTTGTGTTTAACTTAACAGGGTCTTTAGTAACTCCCACTGAAATCAACGGTGTGTTTCTCTTTTCTGAAGGAGGAACCTCGCTCTGAAGTCTGACATGCATCCTCATCATCCAGCACGGTTCTAGCAGGATGGGACTGTGTGAAAACAAGGCTCTTCTCCTGTTCTACATTTTTGGTTTCTTCTAAATTTTTCTTCCTTTTGTGTCTCTTAGTTCCTTAAATATTGCTCACACTGAACTTGTGAAAAGCAAAATTGTGCAAGCTGCACTCAGAATTCCTTGCTTGTCCACTCAGTGCTTTTTAGAAATGAATGAAGATGGCATGTGCTAAAGACAGTGAGAAGCAAGATTAATGCTGATCTTCTCCTGCACATGCAGACTTGTCTATTTTTGGCCAGACAAGTCACTGAAGATGAGTTTGTGAGAGAATGTGGTTTTTCCTGTGATGAGAACACACATCAGGCTTCATTTAATGTAAGAAGAGGTGACTCTCAGGGTGGCAGTGGTTTATATTTCCCTCACTTTATCCACATGCAAAGCGGATTTGTTCAGCAGCCTTAGCACTTTATGTGATACAAAATTAGTAGGGGAAAAATAAAAAAGAATAGTTTTCTGCCAGGTTAGTGTGCTGAGCTAATCCACACCTGTGGGATCCCTAGCTCTGGCATAGGGAAAGGGTACAAATGTGGCAGTGAGAGATTACCAGACTAACAGTGGTGTTCTCTCAGCTTTAACTCTCCACTAAAAGTACTCTGGTTCATGAGATGTGACAGTTTATCCTGTGAACTGTGGCACGGTTTTTATCCTTTGCTGCTGCCACGTAGAGACCAGTACTGTGCACCCAGGCTGCCACAGGTCTCAGCCATGTGTTCCAGGATCAATTGAAATTGTGCAGAGGGCAAAGTCTACAGGCTGAGGGCAAGTTAAGCCCATCAGGCAGATCAGTGGATATCATTGCCTGTTTCTGGGTCAGAACTCTTTGTCATCACGTTCTTTACTGAGCCTTCAGTGATGGGGAGGGTGAATCCAAAGATGCCAATGCAAAACTCTCTCCTGCACAGGCCTCTCTGGAGGAACATGAGCACAAGCACGTGGCACATGCTTGTTCTGTTGCTGAATGCATTGCAGGAAGGTGACACAATGTCCAGTGATAAGGGTGGCACAAAACCTGCAAGTTTCTTGTGTAGGAGGATATAGGTCCAACTTGCAGGAATAGTTACTATCCAGGTGTTTTTAAAAAAGCCTGGAGTATTCTGACAATTGTACAATTTCGGAGTAGAAATGGTATGGAAATCTGTGGATGAAATTGTCCAAGGAGGAGATTGCAGGAGGAAAGAGTTAAAGTCCAGAGGAGAGGGCACTGCAATCTTCACAGACAGCTGGACAGAGGTGAGCCTGTCCACAAGAGGGTCTGGAAGAGAAGCAGGAGCAGAGAGAGGACACTCAGACTGCCCCATGAGGTAGCTGTGTCAGCTGCTAAAGGTGTCTGATGGCACAGGAAAGGTCAGGGTTTCCCAGCTGGACCAGAAGGTCATTCCAGACCTCACTGAGTGGTTTCCCTGCAGTCTGAGGAAGGAGTAGAACTGGCATGGAGCTCCAGGGCCCCTCTGTCTGCAGGAATTTGGGGTTCTGTGATGTAAGCCATGATTCTTGCTTGTTGGGGGATTTGTCTCTTTAAATTCTCCAATGGACATTTGACCCTCCCACCCCCTCATTAAGGACACAATTTTAGCAACCTGGGGGCAGTGGGAGCATTCAGTGCCCCGGGGAGAGCCTCTGTGCAGGTAACAGCTCACTGGGTTCTGAAGCTTTTGCTGTGAAGTTCCTGCTTTTCTTTTCTGTGTGTGCTTCTTATAGTTCTACCAATGGAACGTTATTAGCTGGAAGTTGCTTGAAGTTTTATTTAGACTTTGGTGTCTCCTTAAAATATGAGGGCTGCTGCAAAAGGAATTTTGTTCTTTGGTTTCTGCCTGTTACCCTTTCCTGTCTCCTGGTGTTTTTTTTGTGCACACCAAATGTTCATGTGACTGGTGTTAAGTGGATTGCAAAAGTGATGTAGGTTAAAATTTACCTTATTTGAAAAAAATGGCTGATTTTAGCTCAGTTCCTTGGGCTTGCCTGTCATGTGCTCTCGGAAATGCCTGCAGTGGTACAAGAGGGGAGATTGGTCAGAGAGAAGAGGGAGAAGCCCCTTCACCCCTCAGCAGCCCTGCTCTGAGCTGGCCCAGCTGCCTCCACTTGGCTGGAGGAAATTGCTCCGTGTGGAGGAGCAGCTGTGAGAAGGCTGTAAACCACAACCAGGGGAGGGGAAAAGGCAGAATTACAGCCTGACGTTGGCTTTTGGTGGCTTGAGGATTAAAGAGGAAGAATATTAACCTGAAATCCTCAGTGAAAATAGGAGGCACTTAATGAAGGACCTCCACACAGCCACATTAATGCTCCAAGCAGGGAAAGCTCATTTTTACCTCCTGGGAGTTTGCTTGTGTGGCCAGCAAGGATTTTTCAGGTGTTTTATCGGCCTGGTGAGTGTGCTGCTCTTAGAAGCATAGCTTGGGTGTACCAAGTTATTTCATTTAGTTACTTCTTTGTTTTCAAGCTGCTGACATTTCATGTTTGTGCAGTCTTTGTTCATGGCTGAAAGTGCCTAAAAAGTGCCCCAGGCAGTGATGGAGGCTGAATTTTAGCAGCACAGTTGGGTTGTATTTACAGTTACACATAGAGGTGTCTTTTGACTCCCTCAGATGTGAATTATCAATGTACACTGCTTTTAGTTTCATGGCAGCAGAAGAACTTTACTGGATTTAATTACTTTCAGACCACTCAGTTGAAGTAAAGAGGAATGTTTTTGTTTACTTCTGGTCCTTTTTGCATCTTAATATATTAGTTTAAATAAACTGATGGTTTTAGGTCGTCCTATGAGTTCAAAATAACTTTTGTGGTTTTGTTAGTTATTTTCTTTCCCTTTGTTTAATGAACCTATTATAGTGGTAAAACACTTAATTTTTGGAAACTTTTAAGTAATTCATAAAATCCCATGGTGTTAGTATGACTCAAGTTTCCCTTTTCCTCCTTTGTGCTCTACTAATTGTATTTTAGTGTAATCTGACCAGGCATGGTTAACCTGCTAAATTAACTCCTGAAATAATTTTTCCAAAGTTGATCTGTGCTTTAACAAACCTATTAATTCTATCCTTACCAACCAAATGCCTTTCCCAAGCCATTATCTACAGTTAAGCATCTCCTTAAAGCTTATTCTGGCAGGTGGCTTCTAGGACACCGTGGCTTTTCTGTGTGAACTGCAGTGCTCCCTGAAGCTTTTCCTAGCGATACAAAATTCTGTTTATTCAGGAAGCCCTGGCTGTGATGCGCTGAGGCAGAGGAAGCGCTGCTGCAGAGCCCAAAGGTCCCTCTGCCTGAGCTCACGCAGGCGTTGCTCCGTGTGTGACGCCGCGGGGCGCAGACTCGGCGCTGCTTAGGCTGAGCTTTGTGGCTCCCCTGGCTATCAGGGCACGCCTAAACCAACCAACTCGGCGGCGGAGGGCATTGTGGGGGCGTTGGCAACGCTGGCCTTGGAGGGCCTCTCCTGGTGCAGAACTTTTCTTAACAAAGTTTTTCTAGATTTGCTTTCTGATTAAAAAGTCAGTGAAACAAGGCTGCAGGGCTCAGCTCCGGGGTTTGAGGAGTGATGGGGAGACCTTGCCTAAGCCAGGTCGCTGAATCAACCCCTCAATGCAATTACATGGGCACTGGTTCATGGGTGTGTAGGCTCGAGTTAAAAATGTTTTGACTCAGTGTTTAGATTAGGGAGATGACATAATTGTGAACAACTCCCAGTTTCTAACAACTGAGACATTATTTTAACTTTTATAATGGATTCTTTGGTTAATTGGGGAGGGGTGTGTCTTGGGCTTTGCATTCATTATGTTGCACTCACTGAAATCCTTAGCAGTACATTCCCCAGAGTTCAGTAAAATCTTATTTATTGTTATGGGGGGTAATCAAGTAAACATTCCTCTGCTGCTAAATATAGCAGCAAACTGCTTATGAGACAGAACTCTAGCAGATAATTCTGCTGCATGCCAGTGAAAACTTTACTGGCTCTCTGTCATGTTCCTTATGTGAACAAGTAACAGCTTGGAGCTTACTTGTTCTTCCTATTCCAGGAAGCAACTTTCAGTGTTCACTGTAGTGAGTTTATGTTTGTAAGGGACTTGAAAAACCCTCAACTGCGTCATGTCATTGTTCTGCAGCACAGCACCCAGCAAACTTGGAGACGTGCAAGGTTAGAGCCATTGTTGATTAGTAATTAGGCTTTCAAGTATTCATAAATATCGTTGCTATACACACCAGCAGTTAAGGACAACTTACTGGATAAACACAGTTATAGCCAAAACTAGATGTATATAATTTTTACAGCAGTTTTGAAGGTCTTTGGATGCTGTTGCAGTTTTTTAGGTGGGAAAAGTGTATTTTAAAATCACATTAGTAAATAATGGGATATATAATGTTAATTAATATTAATAATTTCTTCCCAACAACAATAACTTGGAAGAAAAACTTCCATTTCTTTACATATCACCTGCCTTGTATATCTTCTTGTTTTTGTTAGTATGATCTATAAAATACGAAGGGAGCTGCTTGGCAGCAGTTTGTTCGAATTTCTTAAATGTGATTGCTCAAGTATGTCCAATGCTTGCACTTATCTTCCTGTAAATATTTTTATATTGCCCTAGCCTAATGATAAGCTTGTTATTATCTCAGCTTAGTACATCATCAGTGCTCTGTGTAAGCAGCTGGGCACTTGACTGAGATGGAGGAAACAATTTTTGCTTTTTCTGCTCAACTGCTTGAACCTCGGGCTTTTCCAGAGTGCCTGCCCTGGCAGGTGGGGTACAGCCCCCTAATGATCTTTCCACAGAAGCCACGGGAGAATCAGAAGGGATTGGCACGTTTAGAAAGCAAATGACCGAGTTTCTAGTGCCGAGCACTGGGTGGGAGGGTGCAGTGCCCGGCTCTGAGCAGAGCTCCGGGGCTGCCCCTGCAGCCGAGCGCTCTCATCCCAGCGCTGCCAGGGACCGGGCGCTTCCCCCTGGGCACGGGCAGCTTTTCCTGCCGCTGCTGCATCTTCTCCCGAGCCTCAGTGTCGCGGTATCCCGCAGCGGTAGGGAGGAGAGCACAGATCCAGCAGGCAGGAATTGTGCAGCAAGATTGATGGATTGAATTATTTTTCTACTCTTTTATACACTTTTTTCTTCATAGTTTAATTGGTCAAAGGACCAGCCAACCTTTGGAGTGATTGGTTAAAATCCTAAAACATCCATTGTCAAACTGTTTTTCTACTGTGCTATAAACAAAGGTTTACAAGGTCGCAGGTGCTCATACTTTATAGAACTCTACTAATACAGTCCACGAGAGAGAAAAATATGTCGCGGGACTGGAAAGAAGCAGGAATTTTTCTTGCTGGCAGCATATTTGTATCCCCACCTCAGGCCTGTTCCCGGCAGGTGGGAGCTCCTGCTGCAGAGCCGGCAGCCCTGGCCGGACACGGGCACAGAGAGGGCACCGAGCGCTGCCCCCCCCGGCCACAAACACCCCGCTGTGCCCCCCCGGCAGTGCCCGCT